>JANHGD010004736.1:447442-458633 GCA_027560375.1 Imantodes cenchoa | reverse complement strand
GGGAGGGCCACCCACCTGCAGCCCTTTGCTGTTTCCAGAGCGGCCCCGTGGGCCAGATTTAAGCAACTTGTGGGACAGATCCAGCCCCCGGGCCTTGAGTTTGACACCACTGGGTTACCCATATTTTATTGTGTCCTTATGAGTCACCCAGAGCTATTATATATAAGATTACCATATACAGGTAATCCTTGTCCCAAAGAATTCCACTGAAAAAAGGGACATACGACCATTTTTTACATCTACAACCATTGCAGCATCCCCATGGTCATGTGATCAAAATTCAGTCGCTTGGCAACTGATTCCTATTTATGACAATTGCAGTGTCCTGAGGTCATGTGATTACCCTTTGCGACCTTCTGACAAGCAAAGTCAACGGGGAAGCCATGCACTTAACAACCACTTAACAACTGCAGTGATTCACTTAACAACTGTGACAAGAGAGGTCGTAAAATGGGGCAAAATTCACTTAGCAAATGTTTCGCTTACCAATAGAAATCCCGGGCTCAATTGTAAGTAGAGGACTACTTCTGTATGTCTTTTAAAATAAAAATAAATTCCTGATATTTTAACGGCTGAGAATATAGAAACTGACTAGATTGTTTGCCTGTCCCACGTATCTGTCACTGGAATCTTGCAAGCATGTTATTTGCCAGCAAAATTGTTTAGGGGAAAAAAAAAGTCAAGGAGAGTGAAAATAACCAGAATGAAGTCTGGTCACCAGATTTCTAAGTGGGTGGCAGACAGATCAGCTGGACACTTGGCAGACCTTCGTCCTTATACTTCATCATACTGGAAAGGCCAAGGTAAGACACTGGATTTATTTAATTTCAAAAACTTCTGAATTCTTATATGAAAAAGGACACGTTGCTACTGTTATAGCTATGGCTGCAGGTATATCTCCAGTTGCTATTTATCCAACGTAACAGGAAAGCAGCATAAGAAGAATGAATTTGAAATACCGTACCACTTGCTGGGCTGGCACATTATTCTAAGCCAAAGTATACTTTATGGATTAGTTGCATGAATCCAGCTACTCTAATTTATAAGTCATGACTAAAATGGTGTATATATTCCAGCCAATTCCAATTTATTCAACATAACATGGCTTAGTATGGTGTGTGAATGTAGTCTCTGAATGGGTAGCGATTCATATTAAGCCAATCAAATCAACTTTATAGCTTAGTATGCTGCATGAATACTACCACTGAATAGAATAGAATAGAATAGAATTCGTTATTGATCAAGTGTGATTGGACCACTGTGGTTTATAAGCCACTTTAGCATATTGTGTGAACTCAGTCAATAAACCATGATGAAACTCTCAGTTATAGAGATATTAAGAAGCCTAGTAAATATATGGGACTGTCTAATAAAGTTACTAAATGCCCTTAACTGCAAAAATACTAGGAGCTTCCTGATGAATTCGATCTTTAGTCTTTGCTGGATGAATTTTGCATTCATTTCTGTCTCTATTTATAATTTAGATTTTCTCATCTTATATATTTACTATAATGTGTGATATCTAACGTTGCTCTTTCTATTTTCTTTCCATTTGCATTTAGATCTCTATATTTACTGTTCCTCTAGCCAGCATAACATCCGTAGATGCTTTAATTAATATTATTAATCTGCATTTTATCTTTCCTCCAGAAGCTTAAGAAAACACATATAGCAGTCCAACTCCATCTGGAGCTTTGTTCTCTCAACAAACCTCTGAGGTAGGTTTGGTATGCACCCATTGTTGTTTTTCATTTTTATGGATTAGAATATCATATAAATTCAACCAATTATGATGTAGTCAACACATAATGATTTAAGGTAATTATGACTGCAAGTGAGATTTCAGCCAAATGAACTTTGTGGCTGAATGGATATTTGACCAATCTATCTTAAATTAGTTATCTTTTTTTCTAACCAGATTCTGCTTTACATTAAATTAATGGGGGTAGTTAGGAATCTATCTACAGATTTGAGCCCAAAATGAGTTTGTCTACAACCACAGCTTAGTATTCATGTCAATCCTCAAAGACATTAAGGGATTTCCACATTTTAATTATAAACTGCCTCGAATTTTCTTTTAATTGGATTTGTTTTAAATAAAACAAACGAATATCCGGAAGATAGATACAAATCAGTGATGGGATTCAATTTTTGTTTTTACTACTGGTTCTGTGGGTGTGGCTTGGTGGGCGCATCGTGGTTTGGTGGGCGTGGCAGGGGAACACTATAAACATATGAAGAAGTAAATCCCCTGCTCACTCTATATACACGCATAAAACCTACTCTTTCAAGGCTTGCTTTTCATTGCCTGCAGCAAATCTTGCAGAAACTTTAGAGAAATACAGAAACTGTACCTACTACACTTTGGCTCAATTTGTGCCTTCATATTAATACAATAGTTGTCTCGACCACACTATCTTCTCCTTCCAGTGTTTTGATTCTTCAGCCCCAATAAATCCTTCCTTTCTACCCCTCTGCAAGGCCCTCCATATAGTTCTCTGCTCTGGAGTTTTGCACAGAGCTCTCAAACTGAAAGCAAATTTCTTTTCCGAAAGCCAGTCCAGCAGAATTAGAACAAATACTGAAACAATTTCAGACAAATTAGTTCCCTTTCCTCCATCTGTTCCATGAAAAAGCCATTTTCCTTAAAAAACAGAAAACAGGGGAAAAAAGAACCATAATATGGTTTAATGACTTGTATCTTGGAAATAAAACCTGAACCAGCTGATTTATTTCAGTTTGACAAATTGTTTGGTGCTGACCTAGACAGATTTGCCAGTTGGATTTGAATGACAAATTACTTTCACAATGTAATTTATAAGGTTTTTAGAATATTATTATAGCATCACTTGGGGCCACCCAGAGTTAAGTAAAAGTCAAATGGCCAGCTATATGAATGAATGAATGAATGAATGAATGAATGAATGAATGAATGAATCATCTATCAATCACACTTCAGAAAACTATTGTTCAGATTATTTTATAACACAGCTATTAACACACATACATGCATAGATGCCAGCAGTGTGCTGCAGCTGCCAAAAAAGCCAATGCACTCCCAGGCTACATTAACAGAGATACTGTATAGAATCAAGATCATGTGAAGTGTTAGTACCCCTTTATAAGGCCTTGGTAAGATCACACTTGGTTTACTGCATCCAGTTTTGGTCACATATACAAGAAAGCTGTTGAGACTCTAGAACTGTGGTGTCATATGTGTGTTGTCACATCGTTGTCACGTGATGTATCATGACTTTCCCCCCCTTTGCTAAACAGGGGGTAGGTGTGGCCAGTGCATGATGAATCCACCCCTGCTCTAGAATGAGACTAGAGAAAAGCAACAAATATGATAAGGGGGCTGGAGTCTAAATATGAAGAACTGTTGCAGGGCTGGCTAGTCTAGTAAAAAGAAAGACTAGGAATGACATAATAGCAGTTTCCCAATATTTGAGGAACTGCCACAAAGAAGAGGGAGTCAATCTATTTTCTAAAGCACCAAAAGACAAGACAAGAAGCAATGGATGGAAAAACTAATCAAGGACAGAAGCAACCTAGCTCTAAGGAGAAATTTCCAGATAGTGGGAATATTAAACCTTCAGAAGTTGTAGATGCTCCATCACTGGAGGCTTTTAAAAACAGACCGGACAGTCATTTGTCTGTAGTGGTATAAGGCAGTGCTTCTCAAATAGTGGGGTGCTCCCCCCTGGGGGGCACGGAGCAATGACATGGGGGGCACATGTGACCCCAAAGAACATGTGTGGTCCCTCTCGATCGATTCCCCAGGATGGGGAGTGTTTTACCAGTTGCACACTGCTCCGAGCCCGGAAGAGAAGGCGGCCAGACAGGGTGGCTGCATGGGTTCTTATTGTTCTCGGCGGGCGCCGCGGTAGCCATGAACGGCATGGCGAACCTGCTGCTGGACAAGGAGGAGCATCCTCTGCAGCTGAGTGAAAGATTCGAATGGCACCCTAAAGCCTTCTTCCACACCATTCGCTGTAAGTGCCCCACAGAGGCGGTGCTTATGGGCCAGACTGGTGACCCCAAAACATCAGCTAGATTAAGCTGGCCTGCCCCATGTCAAAAGAGGGCCCTAGCCACGGTAGCCTATATCTGCCTAACCAAAAACAGGCTCCACTGAGTTCAGTGTGACTTCCTTCCAGGTAAGTGGGTAGAGTAGCCTTCCCCAGCCAATAGTTTGCTTGCAGCTTATAATAAGTAAAATAATAAATATTAACAATAACATTCCACTGGGGCCCAGATCGGAGAGTTGGGGGGGGGGCGCAAAATATTTACCTCTTCCTAGGGGACGTAACAGAAAATAATTGAGAAGCACTGCTTTAAAATGACTGACGAAAGATACCTTAGTTATAATTAATTTTCATCTACAGGCAATCATGATATAGCTCAGATTGCTTTTGGGGTGGAGGAAGTGTACATGTGCATCATCTATATCTATATCTAGGTCTAGGTCTATATCAACTATCCGTGAATGAGAGCATTCATTTATATATTTATATACAAGCATGCTGAAGATTATTAATGACCATTGATCCAGACAATATTTTCTTTTTGAGATTCTACAGCAGCACTTATATCAATGAGCTTTTAAGAATTCACTTTATTTTTATTATATAGCAGACACTTCATTCAAGGTCCTAGGTTACTCCTGATTTTCCAGCTCTCAAGGCAACTAAATTTGAATCCAACTGTTGGTGCTATTATACAAAACTGTCCTGCGCTTTCTCATTGCCACGGTTCTCCATTGTGCTGTCACTGATATAACACCATGGTCCACAAAATGCCACTAAACCAAATACCTTGATACCATTCAACAAGTTTTCAAAGGCATTTATCCTACTAACATTACCTTTCATTGATGTAATATACAACAAGAATCAGACCTACCGATTTTTTTTAAAATGATGTCATGACCTTTAATTATAGAAAAATGTTGGCCTTATGAAAATGCTCAAAAGTGTAGAGAAAAGTCTCTATGGAACAGCCTATGAAGGAAGTTGAAGAGACTCATAAATCTGCCTTACAGTCCCATGTAGCTCATAGCAAATTTAAAACATGCTCACATGCATGCAGTAATGAAAAGGCTTACTGTGGCTGTGCCTGCTGAGATGATCCAGGAGGTTTCTGCTTGAGTGTGAATGTCATCTGAGCCATGGGATTCGATTTCTGCTGGACCTGGACCTTCTTTGAAAACATCTGCTGAACTGATCGCTGAGGGATAGGCCAGGGTGGAGTAGCCGGACTTGATCCCCCGGGTGAAACAGTTTCTTGCTTGGTGGCATCCTCACAAACACTTCCTTTTGTACCTGGCTTACAGACACATAGCTGGGGTCGTAGACACATCCCTCCATTCTGGCATGGTGGTGAACAGTTAGCTAAAGGGGGGAAAGGGACAAGTGAATAGAAAGATAAAATATGTTTGTGTTACACAATCTTCAAGCAAAATCAGTTCTTTGGGATTAAATTCTATACAGTGCAAACAGATCCCATATAGGAAGTCATTGAAGTCATTGCTGAGTAGCAGACACAAATATTACACTTACGGTTGTACAAAATAGGCAGAATTTACAACTTCCTGAGATCCTCTGTCTCATGCTGTTTACTGGAGTTATCTGAAGAGTTAAATCTGGTAGAAGCTGTTATTATGACTATCAAATTAAGAGTTTCTTCAGGGTGAAAATAAAAACCAGATTTCCCCAACCCGCTGCTACCTGGTTACAGCCATGTTGCCTGGGAATTAATGAAATTGAGCTTTATAGCTGAAGGGCACTAACTGGAGAAAAGCTGATGTAGGTTGCAAATCTACAAATCTGTCTATATCAGCTACTTGGTTTGTATACCATGACACAAATACTCAATCCTTATGGCACATTTTTCATAAAAACCTTCCTCACTTTTGTCAAATCAATCAAAGCAGTAGTTGTACAGCTTTTTCTAATATGGGGATGGAATGTTTAGAACATGCTGCAAGCAAAATGGCTGATAATACAATAGAACCTCTGGTCACAACCACAATTCGTTCCATAACTTTGGTCACAAACCGATTTGGTGGTGACCCAAACCTAATTTTGGAAATTTGGCGCTTACAAAAAAAAATGGTGCAGAAGGGGTAATCAGCTGCCAAAAAAAATTGTGAATTTTTTGGTCGGAACCTGATTTGGTCATGGTAAGAAGTGTTCGTGACCAGTACATCCAATTCACAAACTAGCACCTGTGAGATCTAGCCAGTTACATAACACTGGTTTACCCAAACATGTACAAATGCCTATATTTTGCCTCTTCCTTTCCAGAGGATCACTACCAATCAATTAGGGGGAATTTCTGGCAACAGGGTCACTGAACAGAGAACTAATCTTCATTACCGGATTTCAAATGAAAGTTGGGAGTCATTCATCAGAGAGATTTAGTAGGATTTAGTCGCTTCCAACACATGCATCCCTGCTTTTTAAATATACTTTTCTTGGCAGGTAAACCAACATTCATGCAATGCACTGGATGGCAGCTACCTACTTTCATTTTCTAAAAAGTGGATGTGATCCATTTGAGGCATGCCAGCACCCACTTTCTTTTTGATTAAAATATCCAGAGTTTGAAGGTACCAAGCAAGTTTTTTGTGGTGGTACTTAATGTCTTTTCTCCCCAAAGCTGAAGCTTCTGACAACTATAGAAGAAAAAGGCTTGTAAATTCAAAGGAGGCTGCAAATTTCTTTCTGATTGTTTTCAGATTTATGGAAGTGTTTTCATAGATCACCACAGTAGCCTGTTTGCCTTAAGTGTTGAGGAATATAACAACTCAGGCAAGTTTCAAGACTATGAGAAGTCAAGACAAATTAACCACAAAATGTAAATCTGTAAGAACTTACTAGACATGAATTATAGTCTTCTAGTAATCAATAATACCAACCATATGAGGATAAATAAACCAAAAAGAGAAAGTAGTCAATAACTTTAGCCTACTTCAATTAACAGCAATGCTAACTATACAGATATTATATACAACAGATGTACAGTAAAAAAAGCCAATGGTGCAACACTGCTGTGCAAGAAACACATTTTGAGAAAGAAAACTTATTTGTTAATTATTTTAAAAGATACCCCTTGAGAGTTGCACTTTATTTCACTTTGGGTAAATATTTTTGCTGAGTACTATGTTGTGCTATGAAGTGCTTCATATGTTTTATGTACTTGTTTTGTCCTTGTTTTGTCCTGAAACAAAAAGAGTACACCCTCTGATACACATCAATTGCATTTCTCACTTTTAAATCTGCTCCATACTGTAAAAGTGAAATTGGCAAGCTGTTTCTATCTGGACTAAGAACTCATTGTTATTTCCAATTATCCAATTGCTTTCAGGTCTCCAATGAATGCAAAACAGAACCACCATGTTCTTCTTGGCTCATGGGACCTTTAATTGCATATAATACACAACAAGGAATTGACAGACGAAAAGCCTGACACTTAAACATAATGATTAGTTTAGGTGAGAATGATTGAGTAGGTGAGACAGATTTCCTGTCTCACCTACTTCGTAAGTTCATAAAAGCTTCGTAAAAGCTTCTACTGGTTAAGTACGCAAGAACGCTGGCAAAGCAACTGGTCATGCATGATTTCAAGCCACCATCAGATTTCATAGCACAGCATAACTTACTTCTGTTCAGTCTACAAACTATAAACTGGCATTGGTCAACTGAACGCAATGAGCAGATCCAGCTCTTCCATTAGAGCAGATAATTGTCAATAGCATACCTTGACTATCACCTATAGCCTGGATAATAATAATAATAATAATATTATTATTATTATTATTATTATTATTATTATTTACCTAAAAGATTTTGGAATCTCACCCTTTTGTATATATCAGGCCTCTAAAACACTGGCACTTTTATCCTATGGCTTTAAAATACAGAACAAGACACAGCATGTTTAATTCACCAATTAGGAAAACACCCTTGAGTCAAATAGTTTTTATGCAATTGCTGGCAATAGTGAGAAAAAACTATTTTGTGTCACCAGAGCCATTTCTAGCTGGCTTTCTATTGAAGCCACAATAACAAACAATACAAAATTGTTCAAAGACAAAATATCAGGCTTTACTTCTAATTCAAAATAAAAATTTAACCTTTAAATAACATTTTTTAATTTTTTTTAATAAATATCCAGCACAGTGTTACAATGTGATATTATACTCGGTGAATGAGGTTCAGTGGGAATGAGCTCTGTATCTACCATCCACTAAGAATGAAATTTTCCTGAATTTTGCAGGCATTATATGTAAGGAATTAATCATTGAATACTACTGCTATTACAGAGATGAGAGATTGTATGAAGGCTGGGAAAATAATGTAAAGGGAGAGTAGACCTAAACAATCAAGAAACAGAAGGAAAATCCATTGGCAGCTTATGTCATAAACAGCAACTCAATCCAGGTGGACTTCATAGAGACTGCTTTATGAAACTCACATAGATGAGAGTAGGAAATCTTGGAAGTTTCCAGGATTCTGTATTTACCTTAGTCTAGCCTCCCCCCCCCAACCAAACATGGCAACTTTAAGATGTGTGGACTTAGTATTTACCTTAGTATAGACTCAACAGGCTAGCTGGGAGTTGAAGTTCACATATCTTAAAGTTGGCAAGTATGAAAAACAGAGTTCTATATTAAATATTCCTGACTAAAATACATGTTGTTCTTATTTCCTTGGCCTTGCCCAGCTGCATGGGGCTTGAAACCTGCCATCAAATCCCACAATTTTCTTTAAACCCAAAATATTTTAATATAAAATTAAAATGCAGTATACTGTTTGTCACTTGCATCTTCCCTAGGAAACTTCACACAGGCTGCAGATATAGTACAAGTAAGTAACAATTGCAGAATTAGGGGAAAGCACAACCAATTAACCTTTTTAACTCTTAACCTTTCGTTAAGCTTTCCTCCGTTGTTCAGAATAGTTTTGCCTCCCTAGATTCCCACCCTACCTGACCTCATTTTTATGTTAATTTTCTAAATTAAAACATAAAAACCTGAAGGCAAAAAGCATCAGGCTTTAGCATGATCTTATTTTATAAAAATCCCAACATGCTCCCATTAGAGAGCCCATAGCTTTCTTAGAATGATTTTGCCTCCTCAGAAAAAAAAACAATTAAATAAGCTGGGAGATGCAGATAACATCTTACTTGCCTAGAGGAAATGAGAAAAATAACTTCAACAGTTTGACTTCAGGTAAAGGGGTATTTTGTAACTAATTGTAGTCATGTGAGAGCATGTTGTAGAACTCCTACAGCATGCTTTCAACATTCCAAGTGTGGCCAAACTGTTTCATATCCCCAAAGTATAGCATTTGGAGGAAATTATTTATGCTAGCAAAATACATAATTAGAGTATTCTAGGATGCTCAGTTCTCTCTGAAAAATTTCCAGCATTGTACTCCATGGTCATTGATGATCAGTCCACAAGTTAAATTATCTGACAAATGACCAGTATGGGGATTCTCTCAGTTTTGTTACAGAATAGAATAAAATTCTTTATTGGTCAAGTGTGATTGGACACACAAGGAATTTGTCTCCGGTGCATATGCTCTCAGTGTACATATTAGCAACAAGTGATAAATCATGATCATAATCTTCATAAAATACATCATAAATCATAAGATACAACACTTAGTGATAGTCATAGGATACTAAATAAGCAATCAACTTAAATCATAATAGGATACTAAATAAAAACAATCAACATAAATCATAAGATACAAACAACAAAGTTATAGTCATAAGAAGCTAAGGAAATAACAGTAGGTAATAGGAAAGATGAGAAGGATAGCAATAGCAATTGTGCTTAGACTTATATACCACTTTACAGTGCTTTACAGCACTCTCTAAGCAGTTTACAGAGTCAGCATATTGCCTCCAGCAATCTGGCTCCTCATTTCACCAACCTCAGAAGGATGGAAGTCTGAGTCAACTTTGAGCCTGTGAGACTCAAACTGCCACACTGCAGGCAGTCGGCAGTCAGCAGCAGTAGCCTGCAGTACTGCATTCTAATCACTGCGCCACCACGGCTTCTCACTAATACAGCCCTACTAGGTAGTTTGACATTCTAGGGCATGGGATCGTGTTGTGGTAATTCGTTGTTTGGCAGAGGGATGGTATGGGGGAAAAACTGTTCTTGTATTTAGTTGTTTTGCTTCGCAATGCCCTGAAATGTCATCTTGAGGGAAGATGTTGAAACAGTTTATGACCAGGATGTGTGGGGTCTGTGGATATTTTCACAAATGCAGTAATTTTTGTTGTTTTGTTTTTTAATTATTACAGTAGTTGGGATATTCAAGATGCACTGGTGGAATGAATTGGATGGACAACTGTTACACCAGATCTTCTTTGTCCTTATGATAGGACTTCTCTCTCTTCAATGAAAAGACTTTACATTAGAGATGTGAGAAAAAGAATAAAATATGTAATTGTAAAGAAAGAAATGAATGAACTTTACACTAGACCCAGGGCTGATACAAGCAGTTTTCTTCTCAGTGCTGCTAAACAGTTATCTGCTTATTCTAATTTGGGCTCAGTGGCCTTAGTGAGCTGGGAAAATTGTTCTGTTTTATACCATGGTTACCCAAACAGAAGACACTGGCTAATCTCTTCCATACTGCCATCAAAAAAATGACATATCCAGGTGGTTATCAGAAGTAAGGTTTGATAATAGGAATTGACTAACTTACGTGGATTTTCCCTAGATCAAGCTAAGCACGCACATTCTACTAAATTAGGTGCAACACTCTCACCTCCAACCCTAACTCCCAAGTTAAGGTTGACAGAAACATGTCAGTGGAACCTATTTTGTATAATGCCTGCTGATGGATTTCTTGTGATTACAAATTACTATTTCTAGTGATTAAGATTATCTAAAGTGAATGTTTTTTCAAGATAAAATGATAAAAGGAAGGATGCAATGCCAATAAGTATTCACTAGAAATCAAGGTATACAAGTTTCTAAGCAACTTTCAGACAGGAAGGCAAGTTCTCTGATGAAACAAAACAGCCGTCAAGAAATAGAACTTTCCACATTTAGAAAACTGAACTCAGATGAAGGTGATCTATTTATAATAATAACAACAGAGTTGGAAGGGACCTTGGAGGTCTTCTAGTCCAATCCCCTGCCTAGGCAGGAAACCCTACA
>JANHGD010004736.1:276640-288353 GCA_027560375.1 Imantodes cenchoa | reverse complement strand
AACTGTCCAAAGCCGAAGAAGTTCCTGAAGACCTCTGACAGCGAAAGGGAGGCTGGAGCTGACGCACACAAGTGAACTTCTGGTTGGCCCATTGGGCCATTTTTTGCCATCCCCTGGCTTCAGGCAGCTTTCCTGAAGCTGGGGAGAGCGAAAACGGCCAAAAAGAAGGCCGAAAATCAGCTGGCCAGGGCACGCATGCGCGCTGGAGCTAACATAGGGCAACGCCTCACATGCCTTGATATGGCTCCGCATGCCACCTGTGGTACGTGTGCCATAGGTTCGCCATCACTGGTATATTGTGTTTTCTATTTATAAAGCTATACTAGCAATGTTATGGCTCTTCAGCGGGCTTTATTTAGGAGAGGATAAAAAAGTTGCAAATTCTGGAGTACATCATAATTTGTTCTTTTGTGTCAAGAGCCACAGACCCAAGGAGAATCAGTGCTAATAATGAAGTGGCTTTTCCACAGGACAGCCATATTTATATAACTTTATAGTCGAAAGGAAGAATTTGTGTAAGATTTTCCACTGTATTAAATGCTGGTTGAACCAAGAGAAGATCCAATACAATTGCATCGTGGTCTAAAAGCTAAATCATGCATTGAATAAATTCCCTTTCCCCGTAGATCTTATTTAAAAACACTTATGCCTGTTTCTTCTATATACTGTTTCAACCCATTTTTCTTCTTTTCTCATATTTTGAATATGAGTAAAGGCAGGAAATGTGGCCCTGTGCTCAAATAATGTTATGTGGCTAACATTGGCTAACATGACGTTAGGACAAAATTCATTCTGAATAAGGCAATCACCAAAGTTTTGTTGAAGAATTCACTTTTCAGGCATTATAAAAAGTTTCACTATTCGTTTATAGCTCTCTCTTTCTACAAACAAAAGGAAGAAGTTAGTACCCAATACTAGGAATGAATGAATACATTGTAGAAAAGCTATTGATTGTAGCGTGTTTATGTTGGTGTGCATTTATGTTGGTGTGAAACCAAGTCTGTTGCTATTATTACATCTCCTTTGCTGCAATCACAGCTTAGCTTTAAAGCTTTGAAAAATGTTTCCATCCCTGCCGTAGGACACATCAAGAAGAGGTGCTTAATCTGAAATACATCTTATTTTTAGAAGATGATGGGGGTAGTATTAAATATTAAATAAAACACTGTCAACAAATATTTGTAAATCTGTTTCTACTTCCAAATTTAACTCTCCTTCTGTGTTTCCAAATGTTACACATATTGAATTTAGTAATCTATTAGCTTTGTACCATCTGACTACAAAAAAAATCTCAGCATATTCAAATTAATATTTGGAAAATAGATGACAGGACAGCTCAATCATCTGACTCAGGAAAATTTGTAAACTTCTCAAATTAAATATTTGAGAAAATATTTCTAAATATTCAACTAGTATTTTTTGCTTAATTTGAAATCATAACCCCATTTTAAAAATACCTTTTAATAATGGGCAAGAAATCTTCAAAATTCTTCTGTTCTATTGTGCAAAATATTTTGTCTGCTTGAGTAAAAATCACTGATTAATAAAAATTTTAAAAAGATTAATTCAGTAGTCCACATTTTGGCTGAGGTAAAACCATGTGCATTTATTTCAACTGCATTTTAGAATTAGTTAAACATAAAATTAAAAATGCTGACTGTAATAAATTCAGTCATACAAGTGCAAGTCTCCAACTATAATGTATTCATGGCAAGATTATTAAAAAATGTACCAGTAAATCATAAGACAGAGCATGTCCATTTGATCTTTATTGAAGTATACAGAAGGTTCTCTTTAGAAATCAAATATGAGAATGGAAATATGGCCAAACGTAAAATCTATCAAATTCAGTGAAAACTGTCTGACTTTAAATAGTAGCTGTAAGAATGACCAATATATATTCTGTTACAACTGCCCTCACTCTACAAGTAAAAAAAAAATAATAAACATTCAGTAAACATTCTTTCCTAAGGTAGCTTCCCTTATATAACAGTGATTTATCCATTCTTGTATACATAACTTTTAAACATACCAATCAGTGGTTCTCACAATTGGAAAATAAAAGCACAAAAAAGTTTACACTCTTGTACAGGTAAATAAAAGATCATCTTGAATTAAACTGTATATCCTGAAGGGCATATTAGAGTTTCAATTTCTTTACCTATTACATAATTAGCTTCTTAGATACAAATATTGACATATTTGGCTTGTGCTTCAAAGCCTTGTGTGTCTATCAAGTCCATGTCAACATAGCTCATAATTTGAAGTCACTTGGGAGGTCTTTACTACTGCTTGGTTTGACTTGCTCGTGCAAGAGAGTGTCCTCAATACTAGTCATGGCACTGCATATCTCGTCAGGATCATCCACATCTGGATCCAAGCCTTCAGGGCAGGGGAGTTTCTGAAGCTCTTCCCGCAGCTGAGCTGTGTGACGCTGTGTACAGAAACATAGACAGGAAAGGTTCCTTTTCACAGCAGTTTGAGTTTTAGTCCCCATTACAGTAAAACCATTATACATTTCATATAGTGATAATAGCCCAGGCTGGTTTGCTATTTGCTTGCTAAAATTACAGATTAGCAGAAGCTGTACAGAAAAGAACAGAAACCAGTCCCACTGAACTGGGTGGGATTTATTTCTCAGGACTGTATTAAAAGAGAATAATACGGAGAGTGATTTATCTCACAAGCCAAAAGCCAGACTTTAAAGAAATTTACAGTAACCAGCTTCATCTGGTGAGGTCTAGGAGAAGAGCCTTTATTCCCGCCCTTTGGAATCTTACCATCAGTGGTAAAATCCACTCCCATCCTCCTGGCCTTCCAAAAGGGCCTCAAGACTGGCTCTTCTGGTTGGCTTGGGAGTCCTGAAGGGAGGCACGCTCTATGGTGGAGGTGATTGGTGGAATAATCATACCACCATACTGTTTGTGCTCTTGGTTTTCAGTTTTGATCTAATTCTTGTCAATTTTAAAATATTGTTTATATTTACAATTGTATTGTATTGTAAGCTGCCCAGAGTTGCTTTGGATAGTGAGATAGGCAGCGTGTAAATATAATAAATAAACAAATAAATTGTACATTCTAATGCTATTTATAGATGACATTTGATACCACACTTTAAAGATTGCTTGGATATTGATATGCCATCTTTTAGAAGACCTTTCTAATTTTCTTAACTTTTAGCATTCCTAGGAACATGGTACATTCAAACAGATGTAAGTGCAGGATCAAGAGAAAAATTGCTTAACTTACCTGTAACTGAAGTTATCCAAGCATTTATCAGTGAATTCAAATACATGGCTTATATGCTTATGCAAAACCAAGTGGAATTTTCTAGAATTTATGGGAAACACAACCCATGCATTGTACACATGACTAGGCACAGCTTTCAAGAAGTCCCTTCAGTTCCTGAGACTCGAAATGGTGGCTTCTGAGAAGAATTATAGCTGTACTTAAGTAACCATTCTTCTCTGTCATACTTTTGGTAAGTTATTACATAGAAGGGAATCTATTTCTCCTAACTGGAAAAAAAAACACTACATTTCTAAAGATTCATCTCTGTGGAGCAGAGACCCAGACAAGTTTATACTGTTTGATAAAATAAAAAAAATATGGGGAGAAGTAGCTGCCCTATATATGTCAGAAAAGAAATTCCACCCAGAAAGGCCCAACATATGGATTAAATTCTTATAAGGTGATCATGGATCTGAAGAGGGCAGTGCTGTTCAGCTAATGCATAACTAGTGGGCTGCTGCAACTATCTACTTGAAAAAAGACCTAACTCCAGGATGGGCCTTGAAATGCTGGAAATGTGTGTGTGACACTAGAATGAAAGTAGAAAGCAGGAACTTTAAAAAAAAGTAATGACTTGTTGGAAATGGGATACAGAAATGAAAGTTCAAGAACAAAGGGATATTTGGGCGAAGAATTACTTCGTTCTTGAAAAGTGAAGGCAGATTCTCTTGTCCAGCAAGCCAAAATTACTCCTACTAAAAATACTGTTTTCTATAAAGGGAAGTGAGAGTCATTGTTTTAAAATGCTTCAAGATTAGTGTGGGGAGAACCAGGAAAATTCCAAATGGGGGCTGGAGTAGTAGTGGGCAAAACAAATGAAATTCTTTATGTTTTGCAATAGGCTAGGAAAGAGGAAGGCTGGAAAGTAAAGGAAGAAATGGATAACAAGGTTGGTCTTTGTGGAGGAAAAAGTGAAGCTTCAAAGATTTTGTCCAATTTGCTGTTGTTTCACTAATCCTTGAAGGATGAAGGCTAAATCCAGGAAGGTGACTGAACAAGGAGGAACAGATTCAGCAGTGGGTTGCTCCCAGTTCAGACTGGTTCTTAGAACCGGTAGCATTGGGAGGCTCCGCCCATCCACCCAGGATGCTTCTGCGCATGCATGGACACGAACCGGTAGCAAGCTAATTCAGAACCTGCTACTGAACAGATTGCATCTTAAAACCCCTTATGAGCAGAATATATAGTAAATATATTCACACTAAATACAATAGAACAAGATGGAAAGAACGAAGAATTTAGAAGAACCAACAAGGTCCAAGAATTAATACAAAATAATATAAAATCACTGTTGTGCAAACATATAGTGAAGGAATTCAGTGACAACTGTGCCTAGGCATATCTCCCTCCCCCAAGAAATTATGTTTCAGCAGATTCTGAATGAACTTCAGGCAGACATATTACCCATGTCTGTGAATCACAACTATCATGAAGAATTTTATTAATCTAAAAATGCATTTTTAGTTTATTTCATGTGTTATATTTCAGCAGTTGTGATAAGTAAAAGAATTGTGCAGTTTAGAATTAAAGTTTATATTTTAGACAGCTTGCAGAATATTACACATCTGAAAATTTCCTATACCTTTTGGGTACAAGTAAGGAAATTTGGATTCATTAATCCTAAAAATTACATCTTGAACTGTATGATGATTCAGAAATGCAGGGATTTCACTTGATTTTTGCTACCTCCAGTTAAGTATGTGAAATGACATTGAAAATAATTGGGTTTTAAGTGACATTCAATTTCAATTTATTACTTGGTTTAAAAGATTCAAAGCAAGAAATCTGCATGTATGAATCATAAAAGGGCACTGTCTTTACGATAACTTGTTTCATCCACATGTTCAGGATGCATAAAGAAAGGAATTGCAAGAATTAAGATATTTTGTTTCATCTGACTTTGGTGGGGCAATCTAATGGGAAATATTGTAGATATAACACTTATTTCAAAAATATAAATGTTAAGAAAGTGTTTATTAAAACTTATATACTATGCCCAAAATGTGATTATGCTAAAAGCAATATAACTCAGTTTTCCTTCCTATTTCTCCATAATATTTAGTCAGGGAAATGTGAGACACCGAAACACTACAAGTTTTCACGGCTCCTGTTAGCATGGGTGGAAAAACATATCCTATTGATCTTCAGCATTATTAATCACTATTGGGACAGAGGAAAAGGAAACATGGAGCTGCTTTAAGACTGTAGTAGCCAATTCCACTCATAAAGATAAATGACAGGAACACCTTGAATAGAGAAAGGTCTGGTTTAGAGAAAGGTTGTACAATTTAACTGATATTTTACAATATTTTCCAAACCAAAAGGAAGAAGAAAAGAAGAATTCAATCTGACAATAGTTTTAGTATGCATAAGGTCTAATTTTTAAAGAACTTCCTACTTTAATATATTCATTCATTCACTCACTCACTCACTCACTCACGCATTCTTGGTGAAGATAGGCACGAATGCATATGACTTTAGCTTCTTACCTTTAGAGCTGCAGCGTGATGAGACATAGTTCTGCCTACCCGTTTATCGCTGCTGTACTGCTGTATATCTGCTATCCACTCCTCACACTGAGCCATTATCTCTATCCGCTTCAAGTAGAAGTGTTTATGTATAACCTATTAAAAAAAAGAATAGGAGCAGAAATAAGAATTAGCTATTAATTTATAGTTTTGAATTATCAAAGTGTTTAATATATACAGATCTAATATATCCACGTGTCCATCCTATGCATTAAGAGCAATTATAGCTTCACAATGCTTCTGATGTTCATGAACATGGAAGGAGCTGCTTCATTTCCTAAGTTTATCAGGCAAATGCACTGGGAAAAGATATGGCTGCTTTAAAGCACTGCTGATAGACTCTATGTTTGTGATGAGAAATGTTTTTTGATATAAACAACTCTCTAAATAGGAAATTAGTTAAGAGCTCCTTAACAATCTTGAGAATCGAAGTAAATAATTAAATTGGTTTCACTAATTGGTTTGAATAATTTCATTATTCAATTTCATGAGTCAAAAAAATTATCACATAAACTTCTAAGAAGTCTTATCTTAGAAATAAGAACAAATGCTTTCAGTTACGAAAAATATAATTCTGTACACTATTTACATTTAAATATGTTTTGTTTAGCAATCTTCAAAAAGTGTGAGTTTACCATACATGAACCTGAGTATCTCAGAATATTTTCGATTTACCAATTTGCCCTGTAAGACCTTCAATATCTGAGTAACTGTGAGATCAATGGATGCCTGAGCAAATTTATTCTCACAAGGGGTGGAGGGGGAGCAACTGTGTGGCTTGATCTTTTATTTTATTGGGTCAACAAAAACCAGTTTGATCTAGTGGTTAAGGCACCGGCCTAGAAAGCAAGAGACAATGAGTTCAAGTCCTGCCTTAGTCATGAAAGCCACATAGGTGATCTTGGGCTGGTCACTTTTTCTTAACCCGACTCACTTCACAGGGTTGTTGTAGTGGGGAAAATAGGGGAAGGAAGGTGTGTTACATATGGTCGTATGTTACTTATAAAAATAATAAAGATGGGAAATAAATAAATAATAAAAACCTTCATAATGAGTAGACTTACTTGTGCTCAAGCTCACATTCTTAGCTAAATTTTCTTTACAGTATTTTAATCTGATGTTAAAAGTTTTATTATAGATTAAACAATTGTTAAATGGATTTTAATATGTTGAATCATGTTATGTCTCCTATTTTTTTCCAGTTTACCAGCCTTTCAACTGAGAGGATTTTAAAGAACTGAAAGGAAAGGAGTTCTTTATTGAATTTATAATTTGCAAAAAAAAATTGCAAAAAATACTGCCTACTGTATATACTATGTCAGAAACAAAAATCACAAGGAGTTAACTAAGTACTAATGTATTACAATAGTGGAAATAATATGACTGATGGACGATGAGAGACAGACACATATATAATCTTAAACAAGGCCAGGGCTATGCATGATTTATTTTGGCTCCAAATGGAAGCTTGCAAGGTCACTTCCAAGTTTGGCAGTAAGTAAAGTAACGTACAGTTAATAGGAGGAGAACAGGAGCCAACTATATATTTCATTAGAATTGTCTTAAACATTTCATGGCCTTAAAAAGTGGAAGCTTGTTTTTATTGTATTTAAAGTATCAAAGCCCTTTTCTGTGCAATGTTCAGGCTCACCATTGTTTTAATTATAAATCAGTAATGCAGTTTCTACTGCCAACTTCTACAATTGCAAATGCTTTAGGAATGCTACTCCAACAAAGCAAGTATAGTGCAGAGGAAACTTCAAGGAAGTGAACAGGATTTAATTATTACCTTGTTTAGCAAAAACATAATTGATCAGCTAATCTCAAAAAACAAGATATTCCTATTGCTTTCTTTGAATGTACTTTTTGGTTAGGATGTCCTCTAAACATGTATGCCTAATTTGATATGGGACACTGGGCAATCAAATAAATGAAAAAAAGTTCTTAATTTAAAAGATGTTTTTGCATAAGATGTTTTAAAAATAATGTTAACTTTGCAGAAAGAAATATTACGTCTTTGATTCAATTTTTCAAATGTACATGTTTCTCAATTGTACAAATAAGGTCATTGCAGAAATGATATAAATTGCTGGCAATGATATCATTTATTTATTTAGATTTAGACGTTGCCTGACTGCAAAATGACTCTGGGTAGCTCACAATATAAAAACAAGCAACAATATAAAAAATAAAAATACATCATATATTTAAGTAAACAAAACCGAATCCATCCAAAGAATACACCATACATACAAATATATAATAATAATAATAACAACAGAGTTGGAAGGGACCTTGGAGATCTTCTAGTCCAACCCCTTGCCTAAGCAGGAAACCCTACACTATGTATGTACACACACACACACACCCCTACTTGCCATCCATCCAAAGAATACACTATATGTACAAATACAAATATCTACAAGCCAAGGATTCCACATCTACCCATCCCCAAGCCCTGGGAGAATAGCTAGTACTTTTAAACAGATATTTATGAATAATTGGCATCCCCAAAATTAGCATATTAAAATGAGGCTTCACTTTATATAATAGAAATTTGCAGAATTATTTTTATTACTTTTCTTTGTGAACAGTTACTCTTGTAGGGAAAATGGAAGAGGTGTGTATTACTATGAAAAATAGAATTTAGTAAATTCACACATCAATGTACAGATAATTCTCAATGTAAAAACCATTCAGAATTTTGATGGTACTGAGCAAAGGAACTTACAAACCATTCTGAAACACCCCAGAGACACTGCAGCAGCACCACGGCCCCCATCCTGCCCCAATGGGCCCTACAGGTTTTGAGTCTACTTCTTGTCCTGTTAGGTTCCCATAGGTCTTGGCCTATTCCCCACCCTGCTGAGTGAATGAATACTACTTCTTGAGGAACAACAAGAAAAAGTATGGGCATCTAGTTGAGCAGTGTGTGAGAAATGGAACGATGGCTTCTTAATCTATATGCCTTATCTCCATGATATGCACGTATTTTTGGTCATATCCTTAGCTAGGTTACATTATGGTGCGGCAGAAGACCATTAGATTTACCACAGTTAGATCGTCTAGAAAACCACAAACACAAACCTCTTTAAAACATGGGGAAGGATTTCTGATTTGTTCAAGCATTGCCCATTTAACTGTTGCTTGCCGTATATTTCCATCATATTCTCTGGAACTCTGTGTGCCACTTGGAGTTCCTCTAGATCTTTCGTAGCCTGGTTCATTGAAATACGGCTCTGCAACTAAAATGAGCGATTGCACAGAGACCAGTACCTATAGAAAGAAAAAGAAATGTTTTATGTAGGCCAACATTAGAATGAATGAAAACATAAAAATAACGGAAACTTTCCATTAACATTGCCCCTTTGCAGGAATTGATTCAATGTTAACAAAACGATACTCTGTTCAGTTTAAGTGTTTATATGCTATCATAACACCTTAAAAAGTGATAGTGGGCCTTTAAAATTTTTTAAAAAGCTCACAAAACAGTTGATTCTCTTCGTGGGAAGAGCACTTTGCTTGTGTTTTTGTCACTTTTTTCTTGTCAATATAGATCCATTTCCATTTGTTTCTTAACATAAAACAATTAAATGGTTAAATATTTTGTGTTACAATTCAATAAATGTTTTCTTGTTCATCTACAGGCTCTTCCATATCCTGTTTGATAACCTACTGCAAACCATGGCTAAATACGTTTACGTTGGACAGAGTAACATGCATTTTGTAATAGAACACTTAGATTTAACCATCTTAACGCAAACACTCTGCTTACCAGCTTGACTGTAAGGCATCTGGGGCTAGATGCAATGATGGAAACATGAAAATATTCATGCAGTGATGTACTTGCTTTCTGACATTAGGTGCAAATGTTACAGGGTTTGTATTGCAACATCATGACTTATATGCACTAATGAAGAAAAAGTTACATACTTGTAAAAAGCTCGATGTCTGGGGATTCCACTTCTCTTCTGGTCTTCCATGCCAGGTATTGAGTATACTTAAACAAACCTGAAAATAAAAGATTTTGAACTCCATTTAGGACTCCAATCCTATAGGCTTCATAAATGCTATCACAAGCTTCTCTCCTGTCCAAAGCTGATGAGTGCTGTGTAATTTAAGAAATGGTAAAGTGTCTTCCTCTGTCCTCAAGGGGTGACTGGTATATTATAAAACCCACCATCATAGTCTTCTACGGAAAATAAACTCTGATGTTATACACTCAATTCAGAAATAAAATCAATATACAGAGACTGGTTTCTACTTACTAGTGGATCTAAATACCGGTAGATAAATACACATATAACCCTAATGATATTTTATGGGGCCCCGCCAGGCAATGGTATTTTATTTTACACAAAGCAAATTGGGATCTTAGTATATTTTTCATCCTACTAAATTAAAACTGTAGATGCCAACTTCATCAAGGGTGACCAGAAGATTTGCTTTCATCACACTGGTGTCCAATGAGTTTAACAAACCATTTACCTTGCCATCATTGTATAGGTTTGGATTGAATCTCACACTGTGTCCTCCGGTTGTTTCCAGGTTGACAAGTGGAGGTGAATTAGGATAGTCTTGTGGAAAATACACATCAAATTCAAAACAGCCATTTGCATAAGGTGTGTCTGCTGGGCCTGTTATCAAAACCTTTTGAAAAAGTTAAATTCAGTTATACTTAAGAATAAAAGGAAACCAAATCACAATACAATTTGCCATAGAAATTATAATTGGTTAACTAGCTAATTTATTTTTTCAAGCAATAGTCTTTGGCTAAATTTACTTTTACTCTCACTTCTGAATGGCTCTTTGGCTTTTTTCTCCCAAATAGATGTGCAAAGACGTTTACCTACAGCTAATGATATTCCCTAGAGCTTTCACTTCTCTCTGGTTTTTTTTATTTCAATGACTTGTCTCTCCTGTTTCCTTTTTGCTCTTCTGTCATCTTTCCATTCATAAAGCTAAAACAAATATAGGAGACAGCTTCTGGCAAACTTGTTCCCATAAGAACTTAAAAACCAGACTGAAAAGTGAACTAACTGAACTATCAAATTCTATCAGGTGGGAAAGAGATATAGTGGCCTAAATTGCCCCTTGCCACTTCCCGGGTCCAATGAATTCCACAAAATAAGTATCAATATTACTTAACTAGCATAATGGATATAAGTCTGGCTTTACCTTCATAATATCTAGTCTCTCCTCATCACAGCGGACAAAAACACTGGATGATGAAGAAAGTGGCAGTGATGTAGAAAGCGTTACAGCTTCTTGAGCAAGACGTCGGGCTCTAGCAGCACTGTTTGCATCAGTGGCATTTTTCACCTGAGACATGTAGTGGTA
Organism: Imantodes cenchoa; assembly: GCA_027560375.1. Classification (NCBI taxonomy): domain Eukaryota; kingdom Metazoa; phylum Chordata; class Lepidosauria; order Squamata; family Dipsadidae; genus Imantodes; species Imantodes cenchoa. Next base: position 277,194 of record JANHGD010004736.1, on the reverse strand, counting down.
ATTTACTTTAAACACAAGTTTCCCATCATCATCTTCAGAAACCATCTCAAAAGTATCTAAAAATAAAAAGCAGTACATTCTTAGTTAGGAGAGCAAAACTGTATTTTAACTGGATAAAATAATGAAATTTAATAAAAACAAATCAGTAAATAAAAATATTTTCACAAACAATTCTAAAAAATTAAAATGTCAGTCCAAATCCCCCGAGTTCATATCTACACTACCTCTGCATATTGTGTAATTGAAAACTGTGAAGTTATTCTACCTATGTATTCTTCCAGAATACAACAGTAATGATACGATAACAATAATTATAGGAGAAGGTGAGTAAATTATCATGTTGAGTTTAAGAACAAGGGTAGTTCTCCTGGTTTAGGGCAAGACACTCTTTAGTCCAGCACTTTTCTCACAGGTGCCAATCTGATGCCTATTGGCGCTCACAAGCAGGAAATAAAGACATACTCCTCTCTTGTAAGTGTTAATTGTGCTAGTTTCTCCTTCACATATTCTCCCTTTTCCCTCCAAAGTAGAATGAAACAAGTGTCTCCCTCCCT
>JANHGD010004736.1:252309-264195 GCA_027560375.1 Imantodes cenchoa | reverse complement strand
AGACGAACTGTCGGGTGACCTATTTCAGAACACATCCCAGACATTATTCCAACTCTTCACTGATAGAAAACTCAAAGAATTACAAGAGAGTAACACATCACTATTTACAAGTCGAACCCACATAGCTAAATGCTAACAAAACTCCAGTTTTTCTCCAAAGAAAATGTGCTGACAAACACATGGAAAGGAATAATGTCTTCCAGTTTCCCACATTGAGAGAGCAGGAGAGGAAGATGCTCCTAGCTGCTTCAGGCTTAAAGTAGAAGAAGAAAAAAAGAAAACATGGTGGTATATAAGGGCTAAAGTTGATAAGGTGAGAAGCAAAAGACTGCAGATCAGATTGCTATGTAAATATATTTTTTCCTCTTTCTTTTTGTCTTGTTCTATTTCATAAAATAAATAACCCCACCACTCAATAATCATGCCGCACATGATCTCCCTATTGTAGTTTGGGGGAAAAAACAATAACAATTTCATTGCCACGAAAGGAATGGCAAGAAAGGATTACCCTTGAGATCACACATCCAGATACAGCTGGATTCTGCCTTCTGTAATAATTGATCTTCTGCATAGATGTTTCTTTTTCAATTCTGCAATAAAGCTTTAATCTAATCATGCTGGGTCCTCGAAGATACTGCTGTTAGCTAGTTACTAAGCACAGGGGGGAGTGTTTGTGTGTGTGTAAATGTCTGAAGACTCATGAATCAAACTATGCCTGCATGAAGTCTGACATCTAATGACTTTTGCTTTTTCTATTTAAACAATAACTGGAGGCAGATCTCTTATAAAATGTCTAATTAACACTCAATATTCAATTGCTTTGCAAAGAATTGATTGCCTGGAGAGGTCTATACAAGAAAGGGAAAGATTGTTTTTAACAAAAGGGAAAAAGAAATAATTTCAGACAGCTTGGTCAAAATGACAAAATGCAGGTTCTAACCCTGGAATGTAAGCTTCGGCTCAGCAATATGCTTGTTCAATGTCATTTCTCCCCCCCACCTCCATATCTATGATTTTAGATGTTTTCGTTTTTCACAGATTGCTGGTCACATGAATAGTAACGTAGTATCAAAACACTGAATAAGCATTTAGTAAAATTGATGTATTTTTAAAAAATTACAGGAATTTCATCTCATAACAGAATAGGATTCTGTTCTCAAGCAGGATTCAGGAAACCCTATATCATTTCAGACGAATGGTTGCCCAATCTCTTTTTAAAAACATCCAGACAACCATTTGTCTCAAATGATATACAGGGCAGAGGTGACATTCAAATTTTGCCCCTACCGGTTCTGTGGGTATGGCTTGGTGGGCATGGCTTGATGGGGGTCATGTGACTGAATGGGCAAGGCCAACTTGATATCACTCACAGTAAGGTGGGGTGGCACCACCCCACCAAACCACGCCTACAGAACCGACAGAAAAGTTCAGCCAAGTCTTCTAGCGTTCAACTTGGCTGCTTCTCACTTCCTTCTCACGTTTGCTCTGTGTGTATGAGCCCAAGAATGAGGAGAGAAGAAGTGAGTTGGGGGGGAGGGGCAGGACCAGTCAGTGGTGTGATTTACTGGTTCTCTGAACTGCGCATAATCGCCCCCACCAGTTCTATAGAACCTGTCTGAATCTGCTGAATTTCACCCCTGACATAGGGTCCCCTGCTTGAACAGGAGTTGGACTAGAAAACTTCCATGGTCCCTTCAAACTCTGGTATTCTGTATTCTAAATATAATTAGAATAATTATAAGCTCTGAATTGTATAAAATTAAATCCTACAGAATGATTCCCTTTTTTGCTCACTCTGCAATGGAAGACATATGGGAGAAACTGACATTCTTGAATAGCTACCATTTTCCCTAGCTACCTCTGCTCAAACTGGAAGCCAACCTACCTATTAGTCATCAAATCCTCACCAATCCTTATGAATTCTAGCTACCAAGGACTAGATTTACACATCAAGCTTAGTTATAGAAAGTCAACTAGCTTAAGACAAAACCAAGGATGTCTAAAATATTAGTTGCTCTTCTTAGTAGTTCAATGTAGTTCTAACAAAAATGTAAATATATTTGTTCATATTTGGCACATATCTTTTTTCCCACTGTATTCTACATAATTATTTCTGCTTTTGAAATTTCATAGGAAAAAAATACAAAGCACCCCTCAATGATTCTAGTTTCTGAGATTTCATGAAATATCGCCCACACTTAGACACATTAGTTAACGTCATCATAAAAATGGACACTTCATTATAAAAATGAGCAAAAGGGAAAAAATGAAACTAAATTCTTAGAATATGGAATTCTGTCAAGTGTTGAGCTCCTATGAATTGTTATTTACATTCATAGTTCCGTATATAATCATTTCTTTATTGCTTTTTTTTTACTACCACTATTTATTTAATATTGCTCTTCAAATTCATCTAAATCACTCTTTCTGGAAAATGGCCAATTAATTCTAATCCTATTCAAATTAATTATGATGTGTGCCTGCTGAGATTTAAAGTGAGGAAAAAAGTGTAGAAATAATTATGTTTCATTTAAACTTTCACAAGTCGCAGTATTTTTCAAAGGGATTCTAATGAAATAGATGATTTAAAAAAACTCTTAATAGATGGAACTTTAAGAAGACTTATTGAACCATACTACCTAAACTTTGCAACTATATTTTGTTAGGTTAGTGCTTTAATTAATACAATTTATTTAAATCCAAATTCTCTTTCCCCTTTTCTTTGAATTAGGCACAAGTTTTGGAATACTATTACATAATGCTGAATTCCAATAGATTACTTTACGCAGCCATTTTTAACCCTTTAATTTGGATTAAAATATAATTAAAATGCTTGTGAATTATTTTTATATTTCTATCACAAATGTAGAACAAGTTGATTAATATCCCTATGTTAGATCACCCCGTGGAAAGAAAAGCTGGTGAACATAAAATTCAAAATAATTTAGGACCAATAACTTGTGAATTTTTTTCAGATAATGCCTTAAATGCTCTGATTAAAGTACCTCAAAACCATTGGAAGGCAATATGCTTTTCATAGTATAAATTACCCTCTAATGACAATGAATGTTTCTTGTTTGGTGGTATATGTTCCATAAAACCAAAACAATAATAACCACTTGTAGGATTGCGCCTCTTGAAAATGTAAGGATTCCTTTCACAATATGGGAAAAATTATTTATATTTGATATAAATAACAGAGAGTTCATTGCTCTCAAGTTATATCTATAATGCAGAAATTTTAAGACCACAACCAGCATCAAGAATTATAAGAAACTTTAGTTTCTTATACTGTAGCATCAAGAACTTTGTGTAGTTCATAGAAGATACTAAAAGCTCCTTTTGATTTTAATATTTACTGGATATATTAAAAATTACATATATAAAAAATTACAGAATGCAAAGCATTCAAACAATAGGTAAAAGTAGTCATTAAAAAGTGGTAAGAAAAATAGGAAACAGTCATCTTAGGAAGACTAATGGACTGAAAACAGAAGTATTCAGATCTACTGTAGATATTCAAAGTTGCTAATAAATATCTACTTCTATTATAGCATATAATTTTATTGGATTATTGTAAAATAATATTTTCAAATGAGTAGTATTTCTAAAAAAACACACCACACATATACCAGTTGTTGATATTGTATCTTGTTAGATAGGAATCAGTGAGAGAGAGATCAACAAGAATCAGTCAGAGATCAACTTGTGGAGTCAGTAGCAGGACTCAATCTAAAAATACACAACTTTGGTTGAAAGTAATAGAATTTTTGAAATAATATAAAGTCATGTGAACAATAAATGTATTTTTCACAACACTCCCTCAGATGTCTTCAGATTGAAAAATATTTTACGCCAAGCTACTGTAATAATCAAAGCAATTTGTCAATCAAATATTGTTTCTTCAAAACAGCCCTACAATTAGTACATACTAATTCCAAAATTATTTCAATGCTGATAGAAATCATCTTGCAAATCAGACTTTGTGCTGTAATATGCTCTGCTTTTATTCTAAATACATCTCTGAGGTTTTTAAAGTTTAAAAAAATACCACAATTTACCTGAAACAAATTTAGTGAAAAGGACATACACAGAAATAATTTCTAACTATGGATAAAGGATGCAAGCATGCAAGCAAAAACTGTTTTCATTCAAAATCATTGTCTACCAATTTCTTAATAATGAAATATGTCAGTTAAGAAAGTACTCATTCTGTTTTTATCTTAAAAAGGTATTACACACAACTTAATACACTACATTGCATTAGCACAGACCTGTAATTCCTGCTCAGAATATCAGATAATTACTTGCTACGACAAAAGGCTGGGAACATTTCTTTTGTACATGGTGTTATTTTCTCACTGACCTGTATTCTTCAAAGAGAGAACAGGAGGGGAATGAATAGATTTCAAAACGACAGTTCCATTTTGAATCAACAGTCTACCAAAAGCTGTTGAAATGAAAAAGAACTCAAAAGCAAAAGGACCGAAAACCCTGTTGCGGCTCAATTGCCTTAAAGTTGTTATTTGTAGCATAGCACTTGGTCAATTTGGCTTCCTTCTATACAGCACACTTTCACAAGTATTGCTGGATTAAAATGTGCCTAGCCTGACAATGAAACAGCAGAACCATCATGCATTGTTATGCAACTCATTGTCTGCAAGGGGGACTTGTAGCTGTTCTTTATTCAGCAAGTGCCAACTGCATGTTTAATCAATGTCACCACTCACTACCGTATGCAACTGAAGCCACTGACATTCCACTCCTCAGATCTGACTGGCTGCTAAGTTATGCAATGCTCTGAAGAATGTCTTGGGATTATTTGTCAGATGCTCTGAATGCAGGTGTGTAATACTCCTATCCTTGTCGCAAAACAACTAACTTTGTTCCTTCTGGATAAAAATATAAACAGGGCAATATAACTGCATCTAGTACATTTGGATTTACAACTCAGCAACACGAAGAAAACGTCTTCAGAGAATTAACAAGACCGAGAGCACGTTACCAAAACATGCCTCTGGAATGTCTTGGGTTAACAGCTACATGTATATGACAAAGAGTGGGAGATTAAATTTTAACTGGAAGCCTCAGCTGTGTATCCACTGTTGGTACAGAATGTGCTTCGCCTGATCGAAGATTCAAAAAATTTAAAAGGGGAACAAATATACAACCTGGATAAGAAGAGCAGGCTTTTCCTTCCAAAACATAACATTGTTTCAATGGATAACGGACATAAGGCCTGCATTTCTTGGAAGATATTATAACATTATTGCATCTGCAGCCTAATTTATCAAGAAATTGTTCATGCATGCATACAATTTCTGCTCTGACTGAAAAGAACAGCCCTCCATGAAGATAAGGCTGTTTTTCCACTGCAGTGAGGAGTAAGCAGCATGTCTGATGAGATTTTATTCCTGATGCAATGTAGGGTAAGAGAAGCTTTTACAAATCTTTAAGCATAAATCAGTTTATTAATCTTTGATTGCTGCAATCCCTTTAACTTTAAATGTAATTAAAATATTCAAAAAAATGTAATTTCAATAGACATTCAGTTATATGTCTTTCTGGGTATTGTGTGTAAACTGTCTGGCATTCCATTCAGATTAGACTGAAAATATTTTTCCCCAGCAGAGTAATATTTAAATACAACAAATTGCAAATCCCAGCATAAATACATCTTCATTTTTGACACCAAAAGATTATAAAGTGAACCATGCAACAAAAGTCACATTAAATCTATATTAAACACCACAAAACAAAAGGAAACAAAAGACAATAGCTGGTATCTACCATAAATTGTATATATAGCACTTCTTCAAAACCTTCCTAAAAGCATCGTGCTATCTGTTGCCACACTTCATGGCAACATCTATACAATTTTCTTTTCTTTTTTTCTTTCCAGTCTAAATGCAGATTTTTAGATATAAAAGACACTAAAACCACTCTATCTTTTATATAAAAGGCTAACCTAATTTGGGTTATGTGATCAAACTTGCTTATTGACATATCAACGTGTACTAATTTAACTACCTGTCTATTTCCTGTTTATCTGTTTTTCAGTAAGCCACATATGTTTACTATGTAAGCACAGGTGCAGATTCGGGGGGGGGGACTATTCAGTTCAAAAATTAAAATTAGATTGGAATGAATTGTAAATTTCTCTTTTTTTTTTACTATGAACTAAACAAAAGAGAATACATGTGCATTAATATGTGGGTTATGTACATGTTGGATTTCTATGTATATGTATATGTGCGAAGGGGAGGGAGGATCCACAAAGTAAGTAATTTTTTCCCTTCTTTCTAGCCAGCAGTTCAAACACTGGTGAAGGTCTTTGCAGAAAAAATGAGGAGTGCTGCCATTACAACGTTAGAAGATGTAAAAAGGCAAGAAGAAAGTGAGGAAAAAGAGGAGTCGGTTTTAGCTCTGTTGGGAATAATTGGAACAGTGCTTAATCTATTTGTAATAATTTTTGTGTATATCTACACAACACTTTGATGGTTTTCTAGAAATCCGAAAAAGCACATAGTGCAAAGGCCAACGATGACAAATAGGATCAGTGAACTCTATCCAACAGGAAACAAAGCCTCAAAAGAAAATATACATTCCAGACAGAATACAGGCCCAGCACCACTGACCGTATTCAAATATATCTTTGAATCTAATTAAGCTTATTACATGTAAATGAAAACAGTATTCAACTTCTAAATGATGAGTGTCAATATTCAACCTCTAAAATGCATACAGTGTTCTTCTGCCAGTGAACATGGGAGACGTTGATAATATAAGCAGGTTAAAAATAAAGATAATGGTGCCATGAAACCTACTTGTTTTATTTACCTGATCCCCATTAAGTTCTGGATTCATTTAAATAACATCTGTATTGGAATCCAGTGCACTTTCTACCGTTATTAAGTGCTAAAATTTATACAACTATACATGAAATGTAGAAAGAAGAACATTGTTAAGCACCACATTATGAATAAATAAAATCGTCATTGATTAGCTTCCATGATACTTTTGTTTCTTATACTGCTGACAATTCTGTCAGGTACTGCAATATAATGCTTGTAGGTATTAATTTATATCCATGCTTATAAGCTATACTCTATACAACATGTAATTGTAAAACAACGTTTGTATTGCAAATTGTTATTTCAAGGGCAATTTTCATTAAAAAAAGAGAGAAGATCACGGTTTGAGGAAAACACAGTAATTGCAATCTGCAATAGAAGTCTGACTTTAACAGAATATTGGAAAGAAATACATTGAGCAATTGAAATTTGAATCATGTATGATTTAAAAACAGATGGTTTTAAAGTGTTATGGTATTATGTTGGTTCCAAACAATATATTCTCCATGGCCAATAACCTGGGGAAACCTTTCATGCGTTTACTTAAAATTCCACTTAATTGATCTAAATAAACATTTTTACAGTTTTAAAGTGTCTCTTGGACTATAATACTTATTGGGGAAGGGGGGAAACATAATGAAACCAATGGGATTTATAATTTTTTAAAGAAAGAACTGTACTGTTAAATGTACATCAACCACACTGTTTTCCTATTCCATGTGCCAACTAAACCAATCATTTAAAGAATTATTGTCCATACCGTTGCCTTTCCTATTTTGCCTGTATTTTTAAGAACATTTTAATTATAAGAAACATTATTAATATTTGAGTAAATAATCTTTGAAAAAATGTAATGTCTTTGAATACTAGATGTGACAATATAACTAGGCAGTTATCCTTTATTACTGTTTAATATCTGATGTAACTCTAATTTCTAAAACAGGAACTAGGACACTAAACAGATGAAAAACTAAGTCCAACGAACAGGTAGGTTGAACCTAACATCTAAGCTGAAGTCAAAGTTTTCATCCCCCATAAGGACCCATTTTTAATTTAAAACATGTACTCTATATTGCTAAGAACTAAATTAATGCTTGGGAGACTGGCCAAGTGCTCAGACTTATAAAAGGACATTAAGAAGACAAAAGATATTTATTTCTCTGGATTGCAAGGAAACCTATATTTAGACATTGGATGCAAACAAAGGGATATGGAATAAAGATACAAATAGTAATTGGACATGAAGTACTGACAAAAGCTAACAGGACTGAAGTAAATGAAAAGAAAAACAGAAGAGTGTAAGAGCAGAAGTGAAAAATGAACGCATGGTACTTGGGCAAAGATGCATATATAGAAGAAAGGACAGTATAGGGCACATACATTTTTAATCAATATTTTTGAAAGGAAGTCCAAGATAAGTAATGAAAAACATAAATCAGTAAAGTATAGATCGTAGCAAGTTATTTGTCAATCCTTGTCAAACTATCAGATACAATTAAACATCTCTTCAGATTAGCATTTGAACTTGACAATGGTTATGATCAATTTAGAATGTTTACATTTTTTCCAGGTAGTCTCAAGTCTTAAAGTGACTTAAAAGTGGCATACATGCGCACGCACGGACACACACACACAGTTCTAGCAAAATAACTTTGAATTAAGAGATTTTTAAAATATATGCGCTTACACATAATATTTTCACTCACTACAGCTGCCAGGAAAGATATTCAAATATCATGATGTGTCTATGCCTACAAAGATCAGAACTGTTTAACCAATGGTTCTTCACTCTATGAAAGTGAAAGCTGGACTTTAAAAAAGTAGGGGGGAAAAAAGAGCACCGATATTTTTGAACGCTGGTATTGGAAAGGACTATTGAAAATACCATGGGGTTGGTAAGAAATCAAACAAATGGCTCATAGAACAAACCAGTTCTCATTGAAACAAATGACCAGGCTTAGAATATATTCTGGATATATTATGTGAAAACCAGCTCTCTTGAGAAATTCAGGATGTTTGGATAGATGGAAGGAAATTGCTACAGAATTTGCTGGATCTGAAAAACTTGTTTAATTAATTTGGCCCACTGATCTCTATAATAATCTGACAATTGAATATTAAGAATCAAGTTCTTAAAATGATGTCTCAGCAGTTAGTAGCTCCAAGCTACTAATCTGGGCCCATAATTAACTGAGGTTGGGTCTTCTTGAGAATATTACACTGTTGGGCAGGATAAAAATAGCATTGTTGCTTTTGAACATTGGTTTTGAAAAAGACTCCTGAGAATACCATGAACTTCTAAGAAAACAAAAGAATAACTGCACAAATCAACCCCGAGTTCTCATTCAAGGCAGATATAGCCAGGTTCAAATGATCTTATTGGAAAAACCTAGCTCTCTGAAGAATGCTGGGAAGTGTTGTGGCTACCAGCGGCCTGCGGAGCTAGCAGCAGAGTCAGACAGCGAGGAGGCTGGGGAGGAACATGGGCCAGGTCTGGAGTCTGCAGAAGGCTTGGTGCCAGAGGCTGGGATCCAGCTCGGGCCATCTGGGAGACCTGTGCTTACTCCAGAGCCTCCAGAATCTGATATGAGCGAGGCAGAGGAACAGGGTGAGCCAGAAGGCAAGAACAGTTACAGATGAGAAGGACTACTTGGGAGTAAGGCTTGGACATAATTAGCCCCTCCCATAGGCTATAGAAGTGGAGTACACAGAAGTGCTCATTGCAGGAAGCAACTTTGTTCAACTTGTGTCATTTTAGCTCGAACTCCGTGTTTCCGTTTGGCCTTGCCAAGTTTCTTGCTAATTGGTCTTCGGCAGCTTGTCAAGAAAGATCAAGGTTTGTGTGACTATCTGCCTTTCCCTGAAAGACTGTTTTTGGACTTGTTATCATTGTTTGGGACTTATTATGGCTGGGAATGATAATAATTTGCAGCCGTTAAAATAAAAGAGGTTTTTAGGACGCTGTTTGTGCTGTATTATTTGATCAGAAAGCCTAAGTCAGAACAGGAAAATTGGAGGGAAAAAGAAGACGAGGATGATCAGCAGCAAGGTGTATGGACTCAGTTACAATACCAATAAGTATGCTGTTGGAAGACTTGGAAAACCAGATTAGAAAAAGATCAACATGGAGAAAATCTACCTATGCAGACGTTAAGAGTTGATAATACCTCAATGACATCTAATCAGTCACATGTTTAATACCACATCTTCTACTGAGCATTCCAGGAAATACACTATTCAGTGGCTTAGATGAATATTCTAATTATCTATTACAAGAAACTTTTTTAAAGGGCTATGATATGGTGACTATTTAGAATACTTCTGAAAGTTAGATACATGGGTGAACTGGAATTAGGGAGGAGGTGGAATTTGTCACAATAGAGATATCCTTGGGATATAATGATTAATTTATTCACTATGTTTCTGAAAGAGCCCTCATATCACAACAATTGGCATAAAACACTTGGAAAGAGATACACTTTTATATTACCCTAAATTAGTTTGAACTTTAACAGCAAAATTAGAAAACCTGTAACCCCCTGGATCATCCTTTCAGAGATATTTCCTACCAGATTCCTCAATCTCTTCAACAGTGATAGAGCTTTTAATGTATTGCCTTTATTGGAAAAGCTGGGATACATTCAGAGGTGTATGTCTATGGAGATTCTCAGTCACCCAGGTCATGGTTATCAACCTTGAAGTTATTTCACTTCTCATCCAACAACTTCTTCAATTCTGAAGTTTCTTGGATGAGAAGCAAAATGTCTTCAAGGAAAAAACAAAGTCCAGTTGCTTTTTGAAAACAACTGGGACATTCAGAAATACGTATATCTGCCTTGAAACTAACTCATGTTGTAGCGTATAGCACAGTCAAACATCACCGGAGAAATGTTTTATGAACATTTCTGTTTTATGTCATAAATGTTTTAGGATTATGTTTATGTCATAAAACGTTTTATAAAATTCACCAAATTTCAATCTTATGGCAGGCATGGGTCCTGGGTTTTGAATGCAGTCTGAAAGATAGCTGTTGCCAAGTCGTGCCTGACTCTTCATGACTGCATGGACCATAGCCTGCCAGGCAACTCAGTCCTCCATTGTGTCTCAGAGTCGCAGTCCCTAGTAATGGGTACTTTGTGAGGGGACATTTAAAACAAACAAAACAGTTCTGGACTGGAGAACACAGGTATGTTACCCCATCAGTAGAAGTAAGTACTTATAACTAGGAACTGTAGCAATATAAAATATGCAGACTGACCGTTTGTTAGCTTTACAGATTTAACAATTTAAAACCAAATTCTCTCCTACTAACAGAAAATTGAATGGTCAACTGGTAGAATGAAATTCCAGATACTGTAAAAAACCATGGATGATAGAAATCTTAATGTCTGGAATGCAGGGACAATACTCATAGGCCATCAATTTTACATTCCCAAACTACTAATATTTTGTCTCACCATTTATAATTTGAAACTCTAAAGAAAAACTTCAATCCTGCTTTTTTCCAGAACAGCAAAGGCCTTCTTTTTGTTGATCAGTCTGATCTCTTTATATCTCCACCTCTCTCAGGATTGAATTCCTTGTTAATATATACTGGTGCAATTTACTGTGTTCTGCAACCCTGTTTCTTGTTCTTTCTGCCTCAGGGAAATCTTAACATGGAAGCAGGGAGAGTACATGCGTCTTATTCCACTTCTGAACTAGAATAACTTGGATCCAACATTACTTTTTATATTTTAGTAAACATATTAGGGCTAGGAATTCATTAGGTAAACCAGATGTTGGAATTTACTGTACTTCAAATGGGGTCTCTCTGGATGTACCAGAACATTCTTTGTTGGATATTTTCCTTGCAAGCGATGTGGTACGCTAAGAGCACGGCAAGACATGAAAGACGCCCTGGTCAATCACTGCGCCTAGCCCATCTCCAACTGCCTCGACTCTTGTCCTGCTACTTGGAGCAAGATGGAATCTGGGAAGAGAGAGTGAGGCTGACTATGTGCACCTCTCCCTCACTTTAATCCAATTCACA
>JANHGD010004736.1:184860-195394 GCA_027560375.1 Imantodes cenchoa | reverse complement strand
TGTGCTGTTCACTGCCCTGAGTCCTTCGGGAGTAGATCAGTATATAAATTTAATAAATAAATAATAAATAATAATAATACTAGAGCAAAACTCCTTGGGATCAGAACAACAGTGGATGTTTTAAAATTTGTATCATCTCAGATCATGCTATTTTATTATTTCTCCCTCAAGGGGCTGAAGTCGTCATACTTTTGGATGACAAATAATTATTGGGAAAGAATTTTGTGAGAACTGCTGATCCAACCTAGTGTACTGAAATGCAAGCTTCAAGTTTTGATCAGATTTATTTCTATTAACTGCATTGCATAATCCATACCTTGCATACAAATAACAGCAAATCTGCATGACAAGTAAAATCCATTGACAAGAGAAAGAGGGCCAGTTTCTGCACTACGGAGATACAGCGCTCATGTGCCAATGTAAATGGAAGGGGCTCAATTTCTGGAGTTTCTTTTGTAGTTGATACTTCAGTGTCTAACGTAGAACGGGGCCACTCTGCAGTCCGTCGTAAACGTATCAAATCCTTAAAGTGCTACAGAAATAATAAACACAAACACCTTTGCCATTATTCAACTATTCACTGAATCATGTGAGTCGATAATTTCACAAATAAAGAAAAAAACCACATAAATGACTAGTATCAATAACACAGTATTTCAATCAAAAAGAAATAAGAAAACATTGAATTCTCTTGTCTTATAAGCCTTAGATCACAATATTACGCAATAAGTCCAAATAAATACATGTCTATTTAATTAAACATACGTAAGATTATTTCCTAAATCACAGCACAAATAAGTGTTGTTGTTTTCAAATTTATAATTCTCGTAAGAAACAAATTAACTGATTACATAAACTGTTACTCAAACTATTATCACACTGAACCCTTATCCAGACACTGGATAAATCTAATGTCTTAGCAGTAATGGATAGTATTTGGAACATACAATGGTTTCTAGATTAGATGATGTGCAAACACAACCATGATTGTGTTTTGTATTATTATTGTATATCGGTCTTCAAGTGAGGATTTCTCAACACTTTGTACAACTTGCCTCTAACTGTAAGATGGGTGGCATATAAATTTAATAAATAAACACAAATATTCCTAAAAGAAATAACTGAAACTGATAGCCAAAACTATTTCAGACCAAAAAGTGCTTAATTAAAACACCATTTTATTTGAAGAGCATCCTATACCACACAATAAAAGAATGGATAGTGAGAAGGGAGTTGTTTTAAAAAGACAAATCCAACTTCCTTTGCCCTTAGTTAATTAGTAGCATAATTATTTGGATACAGCCCATGCACCTTTTCTGATGACTCAAAAAAGGGCACAGTTGGAGAATTGTTGAAATATTCTAATTTAATCTTAAATGTTTATTATAAGGAACTATCTTGATGTGAATAACCCACAGCATTATTTAGAAAGCAATTTATATAAAATATATGTACATATACATACATATCAACAGGTATCTTTGTTAGAATTGATTAGTTCTAAAACCAGAGATATAGCAGGTAGCTGAATAAACAAGTTAGGCCTTAAGAGGCATAATTAAATCATATGTGGAATAAATGAACCCAAAACATATTTGAATTTGCAGAAAAAGATATTTCTGCGCAAGACAATAAATATAATTGCAGAACATCATACCTTTGACGTGGCCTGCTTTAGTTTTGCCTGTTCTACTAAAAGTTTATAGGATGATCCTTTGTTGCTTTGTATTTTTTCTTTTTCCATCTGTTCCACCAAAGCCTTCTGTTTTGCTTTTAATAAGTTAAGTTGCTAAAAGAGAATGTTAACAGTATATAAAAATGTATATAATAAAATGCAAAATAGATATGCACTTTCATAGGATGGTCAAGTTAAAGTTTTTTTATTTTAGTTATTATATTTATAAAACTTTAACAGACTGCCAACAGACCTGAATTACAAAGCCAGTTTCAGTAACATATTTAAGGTTGCAGAAACTGGTGAGGCTTCAAACACTTTATCTAGGAGCAGATATTTGCCAAGCGTTTGTCCTCACTGTCAAGTTTTCCAAACGTTTTATAATGAGCAAATTAAATAGAACAGTGGTTTCTCACATTACTCCCTTCAAAGTTTCAGACTTATGTGTACTCTTCTTCTAACAAGATGGTGGAAATCTCTTATTCTACCCTGCAGGGCACGCATAGGATTTCCTTAGATCCCTTGTCTGCAATTATTATATTGTCAGTATCAGTCACACTTTCAGTTAGGTTCATGGTTGCTGTGGGAAAGTCAGGCAACTGGAATTTCCTTTAACTTGCTTCAGTGCATTCCAGCTATATGCTACCTAACTTATAAAATATTGCTCTGAATATACAACATGAATTGCATCTCAAAAGCATAATATCCTCCTATAATTTAGAGGGGGAAAGAAGATCATTAATATGAGCTCGGTTACCTGTTTGTGATGAACAAGCTGTTTCCTGATCTTTCTGGAATATAACCTATCTAAGCTACTGTTGCCTTTTGAAGATCTATTGAGGCTCTGTGTATGTAAATTATTGTTAATGAAACTCCACTGATTGCCTGAAAAGCAAAACAAAATAATATTTCAAATTTGGTAGTCAATGTTTTACACACAAAGCACATACACACGCACAAAATCAGTACTTGTATCTTGAAAAAAGAAAAAAAAGTGTTAGTTTGTTAAAGGTACAAACATTGATTGAATTATTGTTATGGATGCTAGGAAAATAACTGATTTAGCTTCACTGAAACGACCAGAGATAGTATTTAGAAACAGCTAGCTTCCATCTTTCAGAACAGGGCTTTTTAAAAATGAGATGTTAACTGAATGATCAAACAAACAAGTAAGTTTTTTTTAAATGGAAAGCAGAAAAGATATTAAATGTTGCACAAGAAAATCAGATGAGAAAGGAAGTCCTATGCAATAAATCAGCCAGTATTAAGCTTTCAGGCTGAATGGCCTTGGCCTCATTTTATATTATGCTGACATTTCACCAGCATTTTCAGAGCCAGTATGAAGTGTTTTGTAGTCTATACAGGTAATTGGGCTTAATTCTGGTTAAGTTGAAGACAACCTGTACTTCATAGCACCTCGCAGGCAACTGAACAGGAACTACTTGATTGGCACTGGCTGTAAAACCTCAGATCAGCCAAAACTGAGTGGACCTTAAAACATTCTTTTGTAACAATTAAGATCCCAAAATATTTCTTTTTACTAAGAATCTATTCAATTACTTTATAATCTGTATATCTTAAAATTAAGCTTAACTAAAAGTTTGTATCACTTAATCAAACATTGGAAAACGTTCCCAAAATCTGAGGACCATATATCTGTTACTACAAAGCGTACGATACAATTCCAGAATTTTTTGAAATGTGTATCGGAGGGGAAGGGAGAAAACAGCAGCTAGCATTTATGTCAATTAATAGCCTACTAACCCAAACTTCAACTTAAACCTGGGCTGCTATTTTATTTAATGTGTAGCTCACGCTGTTTTATGATTGTTGCTTTTGTCACTCTGCATGATTGCCACCAGTTTTATTGCACTCCACTCTAGAATTCATTTTAATGAAAAGCGGGCTAACGATTCAAATAGGTAAATAAATGGCAGTAAATTGTTTTCTATAATACAAAATTATAAGCAAACACTAGTGAACAAAATCCCAAACCAAAAGACTCTCCCAGCCCTTATTCATACTTATTTATTCAAGAGGGATTTCTATCCTGAATAATAAAGAAAAGGAAAAAAAGAAAAAAAAGAAAAAAAGTGGACTGGACATGGGTATAACTATTGGTAGCTCCTTAACTCAAATATGTATTTTACTTGAATTGTATAGTTACTGCTTTACCCCAGGAAAAGAAGTACCTTTCTTTAAAAGTACATATGTATACACTCATTGCTACTTCGTATCGCCTTTTCAGCTCTGGGCATCAAAGGCTGTCCATCCCTATGTTTTTTTCTAATGGATTAATCCAAAAGGGAATTAATATGCCTGCAGATATGTCCTTTGCCATACAGCAGATTTCCTGCCCTGTCTGATTATTAAAGCGTTTTTTTAAACAAATGAACAGTTGATAAATTGATAGATGGACAGAAATGAAACTGGATTCTTACAGGAATAATTCCAAATATGATACAAATATATAGATTATCTGAGAAAATGAAAGTAGGTGATTGTTGCTCAGGGTTATCTTTGGAAATGGGGAGATACTGGAAATGTGGCCAGGGGGGAAAAACAGCAAAGATAAGCTAAAATGGTAAAGAGCAACCTAAGAAAATAGAAGCTGGTAGAAAAAAAATCCTCAGTCTGTGTTACAGTAACTCAGTGCTTTTTGAGTGGCCATGTATCTTGGCAGTCATTCTGTGAATAGACAAGTCTCACCAAACTTTATGCCTACTTCTGCCTGTTAACTAACACTGGGAATATTATGGAACTTTATTTGTAAATACCGATGAACTGATTAGAAGGGTGTGACTGGAAACTATTCTTTACAATGTTTACTCTTATATGTATTTGGCATTCTGATGTTCACTTTGTAGCCTATTTAGAAACAGAGGAACAAGACCAAGTGATGATTTTGAAATCTGTTGCACGACCTAGAGGCTGTTTGGGTCTGAACTGGGAAAAACAGGTTTAGGTTCAACCCTGGCAAGATGGTGTGGCTTTAAATGCTCGGTCTTCCTAGTTCTGGAGAGTTCTAATTTTGGTCCTGAAGAGCAGTGCAATTTAAGGCTCTTCCTGGATTCTCCAGCTTCTGTTTTAGAACTGGTACTACCTGTGGTATCACTGCAAATCTAGCTTCTGCACCAGTTATGCTCATTTCTGGATTGATAGGCTTTCCTCAAAGTCAAGCCTTGTGGTTGGAATACAATAATGCTTTCTATATGGGCTGTCCTTGAAAAAAATGATAGATTCAGAATGCGGCAGCCCAAGCAGTGACAGGTGAACCTCACTAAGTCTATATGAAGCCCTTGCTATGTTAGCTGAACTGGTTACTAGTTGGTTTCTGAGTGCAATGCAAAGTGTTGGTTATTACAGGTACTCATTTAATGGACATTCGTTCAACAACTGTTTAAAGTTACTATATTGCTGAATAAATGGTACTCTGGAAATTTGTCAAATAAATAATTTTTCCAACACAATGACAGTGCTCCTAGACTGGGGAGCAAGGATGTCCAGCACACACAACCTCTCCCCCTCACTTTGTTTCTACTTGCCTATTGCAAGTATCGAACTAATCAAATAGCTAATCAGCAAAATGCTTAATTCAGTATCTGAGATTGGGATGCTGGTTCTCTCTAAAATGAAAAGTTAAGATTATTTTGTTTTGGAACAACAGTGCAAGATCTTCAATTCTAGTAATATTCTAAGGTGTCAATGTTTATATTAGCAGTGACAACGATTGGGTGGAGTAAAAAGATGGTAAAAGGAGTGGCAGAACCTGGGGGTGGAGTTAAAAGAAGGATCAGCCTAGAATCCCTATATAGTTACAAGCAATGTAAGTCTACCTCCCCAACCCAAATTATATTATCTAACTCCAGGCAGGTGCTAACCATTAGTTGAGAAGATTTCTGTGCAAAGGCATGATTAACAATAAGTCAGTTTAATTGGACCTTCACGGGTGGACTTGATCTTTCAGGCCTGACAAGTTCATAGCTGTTTACAATAAGATATATCAAAAAATTGTAGTTTACTATTCTATGCAAACGTGACTGCCCTTTTTCAGGGACTATATGATCATTAATAGGTTTTACTATCTTAAGTAGTATATATTATACCTGTCAAGAATCTTTCCCTCTCTTTTCCATTCAGAGGCTTCTTAGATGTAGCTGCTTCATCTTCCACTGTTGCCACATAGTCTAAGAGTCTAGATACCAACATTACAACCCAGCTAATCATAGGAATGTCCAGAACACCTTCAAAATAAGAGAATTTGTTTAGATAATTATTAAGACAAAGTATACCAACAGATTTATTTTCCAGAATCTCAAAATAGTTTACATATCTCTCTTCTCCTCACATAGAAAAGCCAAAAAAAAAAAAAAAGAGTGCTTAAATTTTGATAACCACGTGAAGAAATTATTTGTTCAACTACTTGGGAATAAATCTTAATAGCTAAAATGAATGCTTTGAAATTAAATTCAGTCAAATTAGTGTGCAATGGTTGTTTAATGACCTCTCTTCATTCAAGAAAGTAAAAACTCTTGAAACTTGGCATTTCAAAAAGAACCTTTTATTAAACTGGAGTGATAGCAAGAGGAAAGATAAGCAGGCTCTGAGGTCCCTCAGGCAATAGAGTTAGGATAAAGGAATTAGAAACCCCTCCCAACAGTCCAATGTGGATTCAGCCAATCCGCAGATGTGAAGATTTTATTGTACCGACCGCTCTGAGAGTGCAATAAGTGAACTTTTTCAGGGTCATCCTCTGCTGGCTTTTGAGCGATACAACCCATATGGCCCTCCCTCCCCTTACATTCCCCCAAAGGTGCAAAAATCTCAGGGCGCCTAGGTGCCAAGCTAAAGGTTATAAATCAATAGGATACATAAGGAAGAAAGCAATAAAGTAAATAATGTAACCGATGATCCCACCCTTCCCCTGAAGAATGGCAGAATCACTGATCTGACATACTGCCCTCCTTAGAAAAAAGGAAAATCCACCTGGAAACAGACAAGGAAAACATATTACAAAATGTATAATCATGATGGTTTGTTGAGGTATTTCTGGTGGAATTTCCTTAAAGGCATAGGGGCTTTAACGTGTTTCTTAGCCACCCACTTGTTTTGAGACAGTGGCAAGTATTTTCACGCTACCAAGTATTACATGGACCCGTGGTGAGTGCGAGAATCGAGAATTTCCTTAATTTTGAAATGCTGCTCACCTTCTACCATAAGGGGGACCGGAGGTATAGGTATAAGTGGTCTGATTGTGGAGGTTTTAGTAAGCTGCAGTAAAACACAGGATGGACTTATCTAAGTGTTTTGGGGAGAAGTAATTCCACTGTGACAGGGTTTATGACCTGGTGATGGAAGAAGGTCCTATGAACTTTGGTCCCAGTTTCTTTGAGGGTTGTAGTGATTGCAAGAATATTGTAGATAAATAAACCCTATCTCCAACTTTGAATGGTTTTGGATCTGCCCTCTTTTTGTCACCTTGAGCTTTAAAAGCTACTCTAGCTTCCTGCAGCACTAACCTTACTACCAGCCATGTGGTTTGCAAATTATGTATCCACTCCTTAAGGGAGGGGATGTTGGCTTCCTCCATGGGTAATTCTGGCATAGGAGTGAATTCTTGACTGGTGGCTACTTGGAATGGAGTAAATCCTGGCTGGTATGCACGGAGCTATTGTATGCCAACTCAGCGAAAGGTAAAAGGTCTGTCCAATTATCCTGTTGGTAGTTTATAAAGCATCTTAAGTATTGTTCTAGCACCCTGTTCGTGCATTCCACACACCCATTTGTCTGCGGGTGGTGGGAGGAGCTTAAGCCTTGGGCAATATCTAACAGGTTCAGGAATGCCCTCCAGAAGTTTGAGGTGAATTGGACTCCCCGATCAGAAATGATTCTTTGGGGAGCTCCATGGAGGCGATAAATGTATACCAGGAACAATTTTGCCTTAGCTGTTGGGATTTTTGGACAGGGGATGAAGTGGACCTGTTTGGAGAATAGGTCCGTTACCATCCAAATAACTGTATTTCCCATGCTTTCTGGCAGTTCTACAATGAAATCCATGGAGATCTCTCTCCAGGGTGCTGAAGGCTCAGCTACGATTTGTAATAGCCTGGGAGATTTTCCTTGCCGTCTTTTAGCTGCAGCACAGACAGGGCATCTGGCCACGTAGTTTTCTATGTCTTTTTAGAGTGATGGCCGCCAAAATTGTCTTTTGATTAGGTGCAGGGTTTTTACAAATCCAAAGTGCCCTGCCAGTTACCCTAACAGCGTTGGACTGACTTTAAAAAAAAAATCTAATATTATTTTAGAAACATTTGGTACCTTCTGAGCATCGGTGGATAGGTAATTGAGGCTGAAGAGGAGACAAGAGATTATCCAAGAGATTCAACAAACTTTCTAAGACACCGGTGTTGCTGAGTGATCTTTGACCAATGCAAGAAAGCAACATGAAGACCCTAAATATAAAAAGTAAGTGGTTTAAAAATATTCCTGGTTTCCTTAATAAATAGCAATACTTCACAAGAGAGAAGAAAAAGCTTATCCTAGGGAATCAATCATTTATTTCTGTTTTGTTCTTCAGGCATAAAGAACTAAATCATACTGATAGCATTAAATATCCAGAGGACAGAATTTTTTTTGCAGGTACATTATAGTCTATGTACATCAACATGCAGATCCTAATATGAAAAGACTTAAGTTTTAACCACTTACAGACATACTTAATTATGATGATGATGGTCTTCATTTATTACAACTGCAAATTGTTACAATTATTATAAGGCTTATCCCCTCTTGCTTATATTTCTATATTTCAATAATATATAGACTGGATGCTGCTTGATGATATATTAAAAGTAATGTGAAAAGTACCTGTCTTGTGGAAAAATAAGAAGTTGCTCTGAATTATACAATTCCTGCAGGACATTTGAGAGAAACTGTCCCCACCACCTTTCACCTCCACATAGCTGAACGAGTAAAAGACCTGTGTGCAAACGTATTTTGGGAGTACCGCTAATACATAAGTGCTTGAATAATTCTTCACAGGCTTGAGCATTAAATGTACTTTGTAAAACCACAGGAACAGAGTGCCCTTAGAAAAAGAAATGAAATATGTTAGATTGCAAAAAAACCCACATCCTATGCTTAGTTGATCATGATTCTAGAAGTGAATACAGATTACACAGGTTTATTTGACAATATTGCTAGCAGTCTCACAGGTTTCTATTGAATTAATTAATTGAATTTCTATGCTGCCCATCTCAGAATATAGCAACTCTGAGTGATTTACAATATAATAAAAAGTTTAAAATGCCTTCAATCATTTAATTTAGAAGATTTAGAAACCTTTCATTTTCTATTTGTACAAAAAGGTGAATCACTGAAAAAACAGAACACATGGATACTAAAAAATACAGAAGCTGGTTTTACACATCAAGATCCCTCCCCCCCCTCTCTCACACACACACTTTCTTATCCCTGTAGACTAGATCTCTCTCAACTCATTAAGACTCATTAATGAAAATTTCTTTCCAGTTCCTGAATAAAGGTAGTTTAGATAGCACCTGAAAATATCTGGGCTGACATGTCTTGGTAGAAATGAAACTGAATGACACAGTTCACATGAAATGAAATATGCTTGTTGTTTTTTATTTCTATGTGGTCCTTTAAATTTTTATTTTATAGTTTAATTAATTCTGCACTACTGCAGATTATCTGGGAATCTCTTGACTGACTTATTTTTGTTTTGAGCGGTTTATAAACCTATCCTCTCTACGAAATGACTATTATCACAAATTTTCATGGTCTTAACTTTATAGGTAGTCCTTGACTTACAACCGTTTGTTCAGTGACTGAAGTTGAAGGCACCAAAAAAAATGACATGACCATTTTTTTACACGACCAAAATTATTACAACTGCAGTGTTTTGTGGTCATGTGATCACTCTTTGCAATCTTTTGACAAGCAAAGTTAATGGGGAAGTCACTTAACAACCATTGGTACTAACTTAACAACTGCAGTGATTCACTTAAGAACTGTGATAAGAAAGGCTGTAAAATGGGGTAAAATTCACTTAACAACTGTTTTGCTTAGCAATGAAACTTTTGGGTTCCGTTGTGGTTGTAGGTTGAAGACTACCTGTATAAAAAAAATGCAGTTGTGCAATATTTGTTAACATATATGATATATGTTAGTTTCAAAGAAAGAAGTAACCCAATATTATTCCATTTTTGTCTCTTACTGCAACCCAAAGAGTGAATCATAATAGTCAGTTATCTCCCTTGGATCTCTTCCTTTTATTCATTCTAATTTTAGTACAACTGTGTGTGATACCTATTTTTATTTTTATATTTTGTGGTAGATCAAGAACGTAGGCAGGGAGAAGTGCTCTCTTAGGCAGAGAGGATAGAACACTAAGAATAACTAGGCTGACCAAACCCAGGGTCCTCTGAGATGTACATTTTGTGAATATTCAAAACAGCGGACAGGAGGTCTGAAGGTAAAACAATTCTCCAGTTCCTGTAAATTTAGAAAATTAAGAGACACGGTTGCTGAGATTTTCAGATTAACCTTAATTTGATGCTTCTTATAGTCTTACTCTCTTAACCTTCGCCTCATTCATTTAATCTGAAACATTCTACAAAAGCTCAAAATCCACACTGACACCAACACATACAATTTCAACATTGACCATCGATTAGCAAGTTTGTTATTTTATTGATAAAAATAATTGAGCTACCAACCATTGGAAGAATGGAGTAAACTAAGTAAAGTATCCAACAGATATCGGATAATTGTGCGCAACTGTTCCGTGGAGGACATCTGAATTAGTTCTTTAGGATCACTCTGTTCTTTCAGAATCTT
>JANHGD010004736.1:137041-150105 GCA_027560375.1 Imantodes cenchoa | reverse complement strand
AACAGAACACCCCCCCCCCCCTTAATTTTGATCAACATTCACACCAACTCATACATTCCCTGGGCCACTGCAGATCGTGCTCAATGTCAGTGGCCCCAGGCCTGCCGGCACAGCCAAGTTTTAACGGCCTTCCTAAAGGCCAGGAGGGTGGGGGCCATTTGAATATCCAGGGGGAGTTGATTCCAAAGAGCCGGGGCCACGACAGAGAAGGCCCTCCCTCTCGGTCCCACCAGTCGACATTGCTTGGCCGACGGGACTCTGAGGAGGCCCTCCCTGTGCGATTTCACCGGTCGTAGGGAAGTATGCAGAAGAAGGCGGTGAGTTAAGTGGAACTACATTTTATCACCCAACTGGAATAATAGCAGCAATAAACCATACATTTCAACAAGTATTTCCAGATATATTTATGGCAAAGTAAATTGTTAAGAGACACTTCTCATTAAGCGGAGTTGATCTATTAGAATACACATGTGCCCCAGAGAATAGTAGGTCTTATTAGAAAGTCCTGGTGAAATCCTCCAAGCTGGAGAGATAGAAAGAGAAGGGGAAAAGAGATAAATAAGCCCTGTTGAGGGAAGAGGGAATGGCCTTGGGGGAAAGGAGGCAGAGTCACCACCAAGGCAACAGTCACATAAAAGGGGACTGAATCCAAGACAAAAATGTACCATGAATAAACATCTCACACAAGACATTTCCTAGTTCACATGAAGATAAAGGAAAGAGGGTGAAGAACATTCAGTCTTGCAAGATTCTATATTTACTATAAGTTTATAATAAAAGTAATACTGAACTACATGGCATTGGTTTCTTACTCTGGTCTACTTAGAAGGAACGATATTATATTATTATTCTAATACAAAAATATATGGAGATAAATCTATGTGTGATGTGATACTTTTTATGATAAATGTTTATATATTTGCCAAGTTTGACTAAAGCAACAATCATTTCCACAGAGTTACACCTGCCACCCTGGAATCTACCACTGTAAGTTGCTAACTCAATGCTAGTGTTAAATACTAGAATTGAGAACTATGTTATGTAACATTATCCCTTGAGATATAAATTACTTCACATTAAGTTAAATCTCAAAAGCACTTTAAATGCTCTAAACTTGCTATTTTAAAAACTAAAGAATAAAGGACTAATCATAAAATAAATGAACTTTTTAATGAGCATGAATAGCTTTCCCTACCAAAAGGAAAAAACACTTTCCCAAGAGACCTGTCATGTTAAAGCAGTAGTCAATAGCGGCATGCAATCAGTAAACAAATTCAGCTCTGTGAAAAAAAGAACTACATCAACGTTTAGTGGTTGCAATTTAGATTATTCTAGCGTGTAATACTTTAATTGTATAAAACAAAGCTGGTGTCACAAACACAAAAGAACTTCTTGCAAAGCAAGCACCACAAGTAATTTTTATGCTGCCACTGAAGGCTGACAAGTGATGAGCACTTTGTTCAAATTTATACACTTATGCATCTAAGGCAACAGGTGGCTGGTAAAAAGAAACACTAAAAAAGGATTTTTAACCCTTTAAAAGGTATGTTTTTATAACATGATCTATTCAATCTTCTATTTCCACTAGAGGAAAATGCTAAACAGTTGTGTGATATATTTAGAATATAAGACAAAATTACTTCAAATGAAACCAATACATATCTGTCACAATTCAATGCAGAAATTAAAAAAAAAGAATTAATGTGAGTTGGGATTCATAATATGCACAATAAAGTAAAAAATATAGTATTGTCGGCAAGAGATTTGTGTGCACATGGATATATATGTGTGTGAGAAAAAGGGAGCAGAGACAAGAAAATAGGCCATAGGCAATTTAACTAAATAAGTTCAGGAAATGTTAAAGTGCCCTTGAATGTTTACCAATAACTACTTGAAACATACCTTCTTAAAATAAGTTATTTTAATTCTGGCTTGTCAATATATGAAAACATTTTGTTGGTTTGTAAACTAATTATAGAGTCCAGCAACCTTAAAGACTCTTTCCTGCATTCCCATAGATGAAAATCAATCATATTCCTTCTTAGTGCACACTTTTCACTTTTCCCCATTTTAAAAAAATTGTCATAAAATTTAATCTATTAAGATCAAATGTGTAATGTGCCTGTTTCTAATCTCATTCAAAATGGGCTCACAAAAAGACTATCTAATATGAAGTCAAATATTCCCTTGATAGAAATTGAAGAAGAGGAAGACGAAGGAGGAAGAGGGAAAAGGAGGGTCTAACTGATATATAACGCTAAACTGTGACATTATGGGTGACTTGCAGATACTGACTAGTGATCATTCAAAGATATTTTCAAAAGGCTTCTGTTAGGTGTCGCTTGATCTCATTTGTGTGGAATTATAAATACCACAAAGGACTGCTATTCTAAGTATATAGAAGGTAGATAAGATTCTTGTAAAAATGCATTGTGCATTTTTGCTGAATTTAATTTAAAAAATCTTCTATATTCTTTTCGTCTGTCTGTCTGTCTGTATGCATGTTCGTTCCAGCATAACTCCAGAACACCTTGAGCAAGATCAACCAAACCTGGTACACATATGACTTACTATCTGGCGAAAAACACTGTGGAGTAAGACACCCCTAGCATCCCTAGGGGTGGCCTTTCGGAGCAACGTTCGTGTTCTGTACTCAATCAAAGGCCTCTGTACTGGCCTAATAAGGCTCTCTTCGCTTCGTAGGCCTACTGTGTGAGTAAGGCCTAGTCCTGAGTTGGGGCAAAGGATGATCCTGGGAACACAGGCTGAAGCTGTTCCCTGCGAGATCGTACAGGGAACGAGGCCAGTACAGGGAGCAAGGCCAGTACATAGGCCTTTGATTGAATGTGCCACGGCCTAAGCAGATCGTCTGCCTCCACCTCAAAGCTTCAGCCCGTGTTCCCAGGATCGTCCTTCACCCTAACTCATCGTGCAAAGGATGGGACTACCCCAACCAAGGCAAAACAGGAATGGAGCCCAGAGAGGAGACTCAGCCTGTTTTAACTTGGGAGAATGACAGGGTCAGAAACTGAGGCGAGATGGTTTTGGAGCAAAACCCCTTTAATAAGAACAGCTTTCAACAGACAAGACAGTCACCAGCAACAGGCAACTTTCTGTCAAGCTGCTATTTATATAGCGGCTGTCAAAACGGGCAGCCAATGGTGGGGCTGTAACTTTCCCGCCAACTGAGCTGCCAGAGTACAGCCAATAGGAAAATAGTTCCTAGTTCCTAGGCAGATTTCAAGCGTGGGGATGCAGCACAGCCTATTTCAGCAGGGGTGGAGGCGGCGCAGCATGGACCAGCTCAGGGATTTATATTCCAGTCCCAGGTCCAGTTTGAGGAAATGGTAAAACGGGGGGTGGCAGAGGCAGTGGGGTGGCGCTTCTAAATCCCCCAGCTGTCCACAGGTTCCGTAGCTGAGATTTGAACAAGGTCCTTATACTTTTAAAACCCTGTAAATAAAATTGCTTTGATTTGACACTATAGATGTAATTAATTCCTTTTCCTGTCTAATACAAGATTGGGATAAATACCCTGGCAACGCTGGGTAATTAGCTAATTAGATATACAAGATGACCCAGAAAACCATTCTAACTCTACTCCTGAAACTAAAACAGGAAGACTATCACTCATCAGGCAAATTTCCAGTTTTCAAATCTTAGATATGTTGGAAATTGTGAATATTGTATCCTGGATGCAAAATGGCTTGACAAGGAAGCACAATCACTTACAATATATGAACATTCTAGGAAGAATGCTCCCTACTACCAATTTTTTTCTTCCTGCACAGCATTCTGCATGTTTATTTTCAAAGAAACCTGTGGAGTCCAAGTGAAATTGAAGTATTTATAGAAATAAATATGATTCTGTAGGTTGGGGCTTTACTAGCAGGTATCAAGGAACATATCCACAAGGATAACATCAGAACTGACACCACAATATATAGTTCTTGCCCATGGATAGACTGCTATAGTGACTCCTTTACATAAACCATGTGATGCTGAGTATACATAGGAAACTTATAATTCCAAAAAGCAACCTACCATTTCTTTGCCTTCTTCCTCAAGCAAGTGTTCTTTGAATTCATTGAGGAACTGTCACACATAGCATTGAAAACAGCCAATCTGTCACCCCAATAACTTTGTGCTATTGCTTCAGATTAGACTAAAAATACACATGCAAATGAAACAAACTGAAAAACAGCTTTTTAAAAATGTGAATTAACTTCTCCATACCTATCCACCGATCGGCCAGGCCCCACACCAAGTTCCGGTCGTGCACTGGGCAAGAGGTAAGATAATCTATCCATAACAGATGAAGCTACAGGTAAGGCAGCAATGTTTTGATTTATTTTCTTGAGTTCACTTACAATGGCACTGGCAACAGACTTCAATACATGGTGAGGGAGATGGAACATAACAGTTGCCCACTACAATAAATAAATAAATTTGAGTTATTGAGTACAAGACCTCAGTTTCTAAAATACAATGGGAATGTTTTTTAAGGATACAAATGCAATAAAAAGACAAAAAGGCGAATGCATATAAAATGTCTTTAAAGTATGCTACCCCAGCATTTTTGAGATTTTTTGCTTTGAAAAAGAGCAAACATAGTACACCTCTGGCCCTCCAGATGTTGGTGACTTTTTGTTCCCACCAGACCTACCCAACATAGATACTATAAGGAATTGCAGATACTCAAACCTACAAATATAAATATAAAAACTAGATTTATGTTTGTTCTGAAAACAATTCACTCAAAAAGAATAACTGTATAAAGTATTTTTTTCCGAAAACTTCCCTTTCAGATTTTTGCTTACCATGAAGGAACTAATGTCTAACATTAATAAAAAACAACAATGGCTAAAAAATGGACCCTCTCTGTATTATAAACTCATGATGGTAACTAAACACAAAGTGTCCAACTTTCCCTTCCCACCCTTATATGGCATATTCATGTTCAAGCTTTGATTAACAGATTCATTGCAAGGGAAAACAACTATTAAAAATCAAATATAGAATAGCAACAGCAAAGCAGATAACTCTGTGGCATTAAAAAGAGTGTAAGATTTCTTACCTTTGCAACTTTGTGGTTCGCTGCTGTTTCATGTGAGGTATTTTTTAATCCATCTTTCAATTGTGCAAGAAACAAATCATATCCTTCTGTGCTTGACACATCTATCTTCTCTATGCAAGCAGACAACAGTTGTTGAGCCTGAGATGCAAAAAGCAAATTTTTAACTTCTGACTAGCACTGGAATTATTAGTTCTTCTTTTTTTATATATATATATATCTTTTGAAACAAAATTTAAGGAATAAGGCATACACGGGAACATATTTTAAGGCATTTAGTTATTATAAAAATAACTCAGTACTCAGAAAACCATTTGAATCTAGTTCCAGATAAAAATACAAAGTAAAAATAGAGAAAATGCTTCTTCACAAGAAATATATCCAAATTATTTTAGAAATAAACTACTAATATTGGGATATATCAATATCCTAAAGATAACCAGCAAAGCAAGCATTATGCCAAGTGGTATTATAAAGTACCCACAGAAGTTAGTTAAAAAAAGAGAAACTGATTTATGCTCAGATCGTATTAAATAATTAGATCCCTCATTTAAATTTACAACTTTCATAATAAAAATGATTATATATTCTTGGAAAGGTGCATACGTGACACAATCTGAAGACTGGTTTAATGAAATCTTCCAGGTCTCAATCTTGTTATTGGCAAGGAGGCAAAACAGCATAATTCTAAAGGTTTTTTTCCCCCCCTTCTGCCTTTTAATTTTTTTAAATTGTTACTATTTCATATTAAATATACAATTTTTCATGGTGGAATTAAGTTTTCAAGTGGTATCATTTGCACTATATATAAAGAATTAATAAAAATATAATTTAAAATGAGATGCATATATCATGACATACAATATAGTAAACACTCATAACAATAATAGTAAGTAGCAACGTTATCTTCTTTACTAGGTCACTTTACCCTTTGCAGTAGATACGAAAACCAATAATTTGATTATTAGTAATAAATTATTACTAGCCAAAAAATTACTGGTAAGCCAAGTGGTCATCAGATTTGTATTCACCCATGCTTTTAAAATGTTGTTTCACAGTGAACCATTACATTTCTTGTATTCTATGCATCCCAAAGTAACCTATTTGTGGTACATTAGAAGCTTGAAAAACTTAAAACAAGGTTGCATGATCAACACCAAAGGAGTTCCTATTTGACCCTTTCATCCAGCTCTTATCATCCAGGCACAACTGGCAAAATGCAAGTGTGCACACATAATACTATTTCCTAGTTAAGTACTCTTATTCTAGTTAAATAGACCTCCATGATTGCTTTTCTCAAAATATACCAATAGCTAAAATCCAATTAAAATACTTCCAAAAAAGGAAAAAAGGATATTAATTAGTAGTATATAGGTCCATGAATATATTCTCCAATATCTCTATAGTTGACTTTAAATAGGGATAAAATATGCCTCTCCTGTTACATAAATCTTATTAATCAAGGAAGGCGAACAAGGCAGATGCATTTCAAACTTTCAAAAGGCAATCATCATCAAGCTGAAACCAGTTTGAAAACAAACTGGGAACTACTGGATTCTTTGTGTTACATGTTCCTGAAATTTACCACCAATCAACATAATTATCCATTCTTCGACCAGCTGAAGATCCCAGGCTACTTCATGAGTATGATTACTGAGAGGTCCTGCATATGATGAAAATCAGATTCTGCACATGATAAATACATGTAAATGAGGAAGAGGCAAAATCTTTTTCCTCCCCAGCGTAGTAGCAGTATTATAATAAAAATACATATATTCATTAAGAAAAAGTTAAAAGGCAGTTAGATCTGGTGTGTGGGGTTCCTGCAGAAGTCTAATAGAAAGACTACTAATCACTTACCTCTGTCACTGGCAATTCAAGCTGAACTATATCATCTTGTTTAGAAACAGGAGTTTGCAGAGCTGTGTCCAACAACAAGATGCCATTCAGATCCTTCCTACATCCAACTGCGTAATCATCGACAAAGATGACTTTATCCACTGCAGAAATGTACTGACATTTCACACGACCACCTGGCTTAGCTGTAAAATGTAAAAAGCAAAACAATAAAATGAAGATATTTTCATTCAAATCAAGAAAGCATATTCATGGAATTCTGTTGAAATATACTGCAATCTCCTCTCGCTGATCAGAGAAGGGAAAGTCTATCATGGAAAGTCTATCATTAGGCACAATTTCTGAGAAGATTTTAACAAAGTTCCTGTTCCTTAAACATTTACATTTGAATATCAATGAACGGTATTCTAACTTCTAATACTGTAGCCTCTTCTCCAGGTATAGAGATACTTATTTTCCTTATTTTAATACACTTTAAGTTGAGAAATATCTGAAATGAAGCTAAAAAACCAAGAACGCTTGGATTTTTAAAAACATTATTCTAATTTTTATAGAAGAAATGTTTATAAGAACAGACAAGTATGTTTCAACAATCCAAAACCTATTCAGTATAATTTTGATAAAAATATCTTCCAAACATCCATCTAATTCATAACCTAATGATTTATTTAAAATAGTAGTACTGTTTTACTACTAAATATATTTACCAAATTGTTCAACCTTTGATGAAAATTAATCTGAACAAAAGACAGAATTGTTATATATTCTGAAAAGGAAAAGCACACACACGAATGAACACACTTGTGGCAAATGATGAACATTATCAAGAGTAGTAAAAGAAAACACATTCTTTATATAGAGCTCTATAAGAGACAATGAATTCTAGTTCTGCCTTTGTTCAAGTGGCATAGAAACTTAATAAGATTTATTATCAGTCCCTGAAATTATAGCCGTTGCAGCACCCCTGTAGTCATGTGATCAAATTTTGAGTGCTTGACAGCCCGCCCGAACTTGAGATTGCACAGGCAATGCAAGTCCCCTATCTACCTCCTCCGTGTATGCCCCTTTGCCCCCTGCCCTCCCCAGTCCCTGCCATTGTAGCTGACCTTTGCTGTCCTCTTGTTCCCACTGCTGACCAAGTTATGCTCAGCTTGAAATGGGGAAGATGGCCTCACGTGGTGCCGTGTGGAGGACCAGGGCTGCTATACTGCAGTAGAAGGAAGATGGTGAAAATCACCTGAGGTTGCAGAATGCAGGATCTCAGAATACAGAGCAGTGAAGGCAACTGGGATGGGTTTTCTGAGGCAGAAGCTTCATGCTCTGTGCTGAGCAGCAGCTTTGCTGGTTGGTGGTTTCACACTGCATCTCTGGGACTTCCTAGCGTGACTTCATGTTGCAGTGCTAGGTGGCAGCTTTACACAGCACCACTGGGGCTTCTAGAGGAGATGACTATGCATTGAGGTGTTGGACAGAGCCTTTGTGCTGTGTTGCTGGGGCTTCACGGAGCAGCTGCTTTGTGCTGTGGTTGGGCCTGGTTTGACTCTCCTTGCACTGCAAAAAACTGGCTGCTGCACTGTGGTTCAGGGCTTCTTGTAACTCCAGAACTACAGCACACCCAGAAGCCAGGGATCAATGGCGTGGCAACCAGCTTCAGAAGCATGAAGTTCTAGGGCTACTTACCACCTGCACGGCAGAGTGCAAGGTATCCAAAAGGGCAGAGATTGGGGTGGGGGAGAAAGATGGGTTGGGTGGGTTAAAGAAGAGACAATAGCTTACGTTACCAAGGGAAGGGAAGGAGGGACCAAGTATCGGTTGGATTGGGTGGGTACTGACTTAATGATCTGTGATTCCTTGTTAAATTGGCAATGGGGATTGCCAGGATTACATCACTAAGTGATGCTGTCATGTGATCTTGTGCTTTATGACTGCCTTACTAAATAATGGAATTTCCAGTTCTAATTGTGGTTCTAAGTCAAGGACTACCTATGGGAAACTTTAATTTCTATACTGTTTCTATATTTATGAAATTTATGGTTGTCCCAGACTCTACAACAGCAGAAAATTCCACCTTCTCCCTAGAATCCAAAGCAACAGTAACAGGAGCAATTAAATATGCTTGCCTACTGAGTTCTTTTCAAATGGTGGAGCACCCCCTCCTCCATTAGGAACTCCTGGAAAGGGGGGGGGGGAAGTTTGGCAAAGTTTCCTTGGTTTGCTGCTATGAAATGAGATGGGCACTTGCTGGCTATCACCCTGCTGCTTTTAACAGACACAATCTGGCAAAAAGTCCTGGAGCCACATAGTAAAAGTACAATCCCTGATCCCTTCTTTTTTTCTGAGATCTTGGCTGATCCAATTTGCATGGTTTTTCCTCTGCTGAATTCTGAGGTGGCTACTGGAAGAGGGTGATATGGGGAAAGACTGTAGATTTCCCCTTACCATTTCTTCTCTGCCTTAACTCCTCCAGTCAATGTCTATAAATTACACAATGCTGATGTAGCTCTTCCAGGATATCCATATTCACTTTTGACACCGCTTCAGCTCCCAGATCTTCCATCTTGTATAGGATCGCAAAAGCGTCAAGTTTACACATGAGGTCCTGGTCCTGTTCAATATCAGATGGTTCCTTCAATGAATGAGCGTCTGCTTCCTTCAGCAAAGTTAATCCAAAATTCATTTTGGTGTGATCAGCGGGAAAACTCCATTGGTCTGCCTGCCATAAACATATCATATTGAGCAGTGTAGAATGTAGAATTGATCCTGGTTCTGGCAAGCTCCTATGGGAATGCAGCAGCATTGCCTGAGCTGCAATTTGTTGTGCTGCTATGGGCTGAGGCAAATTCTGCCTCAGCTGTTGCATTAATTTTATGATGGCATTCTTCAAAGTGGTCATTTACGCACCGATTAGTTTCTGGGGTTGCAACAAGGCTGCTGCCAGATGCTTCTTGACCATCAGAGGGCATTCCTGAAATTCCTCTCCTTGGAAGAGTAGGAGACTTGCAAGATTGATGTCAGTCTTATCAGGTAGACCAGACAGGAAACACAACCAGATAAGCTAACTTTACTTTATTGTGAAGCTACAATAACAGAATGTTAGGCCCAGCTCAAGAATGACATAGAGCAAGTCAGTCAAAGTTCAGTTCTTTATTTGCTTGTACTCAATACACAGAATCTTGCTAGGGTTAACCTTTACTACTCTCACACTCATAGATATACCTGGGACATTCTAGGAATTGGCTAGTGTAACTCTTATATCTGTCTCGCATTCAACCACAGGCTGTATTCCCTCTTTGTCTTGCCCCTCTCCCTTCTAACACATAAATTTAGACTTCTAAGGGCAATATCTGCACCTAGCTAAAGTGAAAGCCTTACAAAATTTCAAAATCATAATGGATGATAAATAAGAGGGAAGAGTAAACCCTTACAGGAAAAAATGATACAATATGTGGTGTGATTCCCTTGCTTAAATTTCTTTGGAGATCCATATCCCAAATTCATTGTTTGAATTTAGATCCAGATTACTGGACTGCAAGAAACCAATTATTCTTTGATTATTTAAGTTGCAGATATGAGTTCTAGACAAGAATTTCTTTTTCTATAGTTCTTTCTCTGCCTGATCTAACCCTCTCAATTCTTGCATTACCTGCTAATTGATTTATGACAAAGCCAGTAAAATCACTGGAAATGTGCTAACTGAGAACTGTTTGCTGCTCAACATGTGCAACACAACATAGACTAAAAAGAAGGGAAACTACAAGAAGCAACAATGAAAACAGAACTACCACACAGGAAAACCCAAGGCCTGAATGAAAAACTGTCAGATTAATATCCAGAGAGAATGAATGGATTTAATAAAAAGGGTGTGGAAGACGTTAGAACAAAATGGAAAAATGTATGCTACAGACTGCTGCAAGATGTATGGAGATGTTAATGAGGAATGTGGAATAGGATATCTGTTGCAATGATGAAGTGAAAGAGACTATGAATGCATAAAATGATTGGTACAAAAAAAATGAAATAGCATATTGTCTACTGTATACAGTAAAAACAGCCTAGAATGATTACAATTTAAAAAGCAATCAAACTGCTGAATTATTTTGGTGGAAATAAAAAAAAGGGATCTGGAAGTAGATGAAGATAGCTAAATAAGGCGGCTCTAGCAGAATAAACAGAATGTTTTTGCTTTTCTTGATGAAACTAAATCTAGAAAGCTATCAGAATATTAGATGGTGATCAGACATATAAGATGTATGTTACACACAATCCAGGCTCTCTCAATTTAGCAGTTCTCAATAAGATACTCCCACTGGCCAGCCTGCTTCTATGTATTCCCCAGCCTATTTTCTTCCTTCCCTCAGCCTCAACTGTCACGAGTACCCTGTACTATTGACCATCTCAGCAGTAATGAAAAATCTGCAAGCATTGCATAGCCCACCGGCCCAACCACTTTGTTCTGGTGACTTTGCTCAGTCATTACAACCAATATCCATACATTGTGTCACTAAGGAAATCCCGCAAGCCTCTTATTTTTTTTCTCCTGTTTTTCCCATACCATTTTTGCCTAGAATAATCATGTCTTGGTCTGTATTTAGAATCTGTTTTGTTCCATATATGAATCAACATAAACACATATATTTCAGTTCAAACTTGGACTAATCAAAACTAATTATTCTGTATATGAAACAATGCATGGAACATTTTCCACATCCTAATTAGAAATAAATTTTATAAAATTATGAAAAACTATCATAAATGTCAAAAGAATCTTCTTTCCTTATAAACCCTTCTTTCTTCTACCACCTGCATTCCCTGCTTCATACGTTATATTCATGAACGTTAAAATAGAAACCAGGTATTAAGAGTCACTTCTCATGAGATGGGTGGTTATATACATTTGATATATAAAGAAATAAATAATGTCACAACAATTTCAGCACAGTAGATGTAAAAATAAATTAATAACAGTAATCACAACATACACCAACAGTACTAGGTATAAACAGCTTTGCTTCCAATCCCCAAACATGAAACATTATAGAAACTTCCCATAATGGTATTTTATACCTTATGGCAGGGGTTCCCAACCCCCGGGCGGTGGCCCACTACCAGGCTTTGACCTGTTTGGAACCAGGCCGCGGAAGTGGCAGGTGTGCGTGCACGTGCATCCCCAATTGTGCGAGCAGCAGGCAACTGCATGTGTGAGTGGAGCTGCATGCACACCCTTGCCCACCGCTTGTGTAAATGGAGCTGCGCAATGCACGCTTGGCCACGACTCACGCGGACCCGTCCTCTTCCTTCCCCCCAGCCAGTCCACAAAACTGGAAAGGTTGGGAACCTCTGCCTTATGATACTGCTGAAGGAAGAAAAGTACTTTTATGCCTACTTTTAGTACAGCTAAAGCAATTCTTCAGACTAAAGTTATTGGTTTTAGAGCAATGGTGGCAATGTTGTCTTCATGGGCACCAATAAGGCCACAGGCATTTCCCAATATCTAGTAGGCTCTAAAAGGTATTTAAAAAGCTTTCCATTCAAAATTGTTTTCTGCATGTCCTATATGTATCGCATAGCTCAGATTGGTCATATGCGCTACGAGTCTTAAATATTAATCTTGTTGCCACTTTATTTTGCTGAACCATCAAATACTTTGCTAAAACTATACATACCGTTTAAAAAGATGAATTTATTTCCATTTCTATCACAAATTCTAATAATAAAAGTAAAGTAGTAGAGTGAACAAATAGGGTTTTTCCATTGTTTTGCAGCCCTATCCTATAGAACATCCTCCTCAATGAGAGCCAGCAGGCCTTTACCCTTTTAACCTTCTTTAACTGTTTAAAATCTGGCTTTCCCCACACTTTGAGATAGAATGAAGATGAAGTGTGATGAAGATGAAGCGTGAGAATGTTGTAGGATGCATCAGGAAAGTTTGTTGCGATGGCAACACAACATGTTGGTTTTATTGTTCTCTTTTTTATTATTTGCATGTATCCTTTTATTCTTTGGTTGTGAGTTGTCGAGAATTTGGTTTTAAGTTGGGTGGCTATACAAATCTTTTAAATAAATACCGTATATTCCGGCGTATAAGACGACTTTTTAAGCCAGGAAAATCTTTGCAAAAGTAGGGGGTCGTCTT
>JANHGD010004732.1:44939-56542 GCA_027560375.1 Imantodes cenchoa | reverse complement strand
CCGCTCGGCTATCGGCTGTCAGCCGAAAAACACGCATCACCGGACCGGGACCATTGAACCCCTGTCTTGGTGGTTCCTGTTATTTATTGTTAGCTTGTTTGTCTGAATTGATTATTCCTTGATTGGGGTATTGTTCAGTTCTTGATTGTTGCCTTAGTGCTAATCTTGATGTTAATCTCAGCTCATCTGGATGTTGATTGCTGCTGAGGAAATGGCTTTTTTGATTATCTCTTTCAATGGCATGTAGGTATTGTTTATCTTTGTGTGCTGGTTGATGACTGACTTGCTTGAGTCCCAGACTTCTAGGGACTTGGCTTGGTCTAGAATGCTCAACATTTCTCAGCCAAGTGTGTTCTTCTCTTGAAGATGGGAATACAACTGGAAAAAGTTCACCTACTTCACAATTGTAGCTCATGATGGCATGTTTAGGGCACGCTGTGATTCCAATCCGAAAATAAAACATTACCTCTTAGACTCAGCAGTTATAAGATTAAGGTATAAACAGGGGCAGGTTCCTCTTACGGTGCACTGCATGTGCATCATCGTGTTTTGCATGCACGTATGCTTGCTACATGCATGCGTCCACTCATGTGATTTTGCTTCTGTGCAGAAAGCAAAAAATCACCAAAATCTTGCGAGGGGGCATTCGTGCGCACGCAATTTCAGCAATTTTTTGCTTCCATGCATGTGCAGAAACAAAAAAATAGCTGAAATCTCACATGTGCAAGGGTCCCCTCATGAGATTTTGCTTCCGCACATGTGCAGGAAGCAAAAAAAGCCCAAAAATTCAGAAAAATAGATAGTGCCATATGACGGGCCGGTGAAGACAGCACCGGAGCCGTTGCGCACAAATTGTACAATCGACGGGCCCCTTCCGGAACGGCGCATTGGACCACACCAGTAGGAACCCACAAGCATTTCTATTTATTTATTTACAACAATTTGTATGGCTGCCCAACTCACTCACAGGGATGCTGGGTGGCTTACAAGGATAAAAACCCTATACAAAAAACAATAACATCTCCACCCACCCGGTGATGACAACCAGATGAACCAGTTGATGGGCTCCATATCACTGCGGGGGCCCCATGACTGTTGGTAGAACCATGTCTTCAGGGCTTTGAGAAAAAGTGTCAAAGCAGGGGATAATCATGTTAAGATATTCATGAACTGGGAGAGCCCATGTTAACAAGATCAGCCAATGAATAGGCATAGCAAGTCAGCCAATGGAAGCTAACCACATCTGAGTCTGTGCAGAGAATCAAAACTGAAAACTTAAGCTTAAGGCTCGGTGTGTCTCAGCCCATTCTGCTCTGTATCCACTCTGAACTCTGAACTGAAAACTTGTCTGCTGCTGGAAATGAAACTGTTTGTAACTGTTGCTACATTGAAGAAATAATCTACTTGTGGTATTGTATATATATTATGATGTTTATAAAGAAGTTAATGAATCCAGCTGAATCAGTCATCTGTGTGTGCTTCTGGAAACTGAATTCTTATGCAACATTTATTTTGAATTCTGGATATAGTTTATTGTACTAACTCTGTTTATGTATGTTTAAAAAGTCCTTAACCATTCATGTAAAGATAAAATAGGAAGGTGAGCTCTGTACATAGTTGCAACATACGGCACTGTTTGCTTCCATATGTAGAAACTACTTCAGCTAAATCTTTCTTGACCTTGAGCCAGAAGGCTAGTTCCAGGCCACAAGTACAGAGAGACTGATGCTTTAGCAGTCCCTTTCCCCATGTTTTCCCTTTTATTTCTGTACTACACAGATAGATAGATTGGATTGATTGATTGATTGATTGATTGATAGATAAGAGGAAATCAGAAAGAAGCCAATCCAGTAATTATTTAGAACATACTGTAAGAGTTGTAAGCAACCTTGGAAGTTTTCTAATCCAACCTCCTATCCAAGCAGGAAATACTTTAGCATATCAGACAAATAGTTGTCCAATCTCTTCTTAAAGATTTTTTCTTGTTCTAAGAATTCCTGGTTTAGAAAACTGAATGCATATTTATGCCAGGATTCATTTTTCTCTCCTATTTTTACTGCATATATTGATAAATCTGATTTATAATATAAATGTCAAATGTGGAAAAAAATGTAATAGATCACAAAGATTTAGAAGTATGCACATCATCTTCTCAGTAACACTGATTAAAACCTGTTTTACAGAAGTAAACATACATGATATTAAGCTAGCCTATTTTCAGAAGTTACTATTAACATCAGAGGTATCCAAGCCGTGGCTCTGGATAGCTAGCCAAGTGGCCCCATAAGATAATAAAAATATAAAAATAAGGGAAGTTTGTTATTTATATTTACTACATTATATATTTATATTAACTACATTATATATTATATATGTGGCCCAGGAAAATTCTTCTTCATTTAGTGAAGCCAAGGGCAAATCAAAAAATTTGATAACCATGACACTATGATTCCTAATGTTGACAAAAATAATTCAACAAGAGTAGTAATAACCATTTTCTTACTGGAGGTATTTTCAGCATAAATAATCCTATTAAATAAATTTGTTAGCAAAGACAAATACGATGAGGCTCATGGTATCTTAATTTCTGTCACACAAGATTACACTTTATTTTATTCTGAAAGTCTCACCTCATCTGAAGAGTCACCTTGCCCTGTAGCTGGTGTAGAACCTGCAAAACCTTGTGAAATTAAAAATTAAAATATCCTTTGTAATTCATACAAAACTGGAAAAATATTTTAAAAACAAACCTACAGTTCTTCTTTCATACAAACCTATATTAATTATTTAGAATCTGAAATTAAAATCTTGCTACAAAATGCTAAATCTTTAAGTGATATTTGTGATTTGTTACTATCTCTAGAATGGAACACAAATGTTGCTACTATTGAAATGTCATCTTAGGACAATAACTATTTGTAATCCAAAACGTTGTATTTTCTAAAGTTATTGGAAAGGGGTCCTAATATTTCCCATAATTTAAACTAGTATTAAAGAATGAAGATATTCCCCAATTTTGAAAACTGAATAAGGATTCTGACACACTTTTTTCTCCCTGCATCTGTACTGTTTCAGGAACGTTTTATAAGCCACTTTAGAAGTTCTATATGTTAGCATATCAAAGATGGGAATTCTTCCAGTTACAATTAAAAGTATTTTTTACACAAACCTTGAACTCCTGAAGCGCTAGCTCCAGCTGCTTGATCCTGCATTCCACATGCAAGCTTATCTTCAGCAAATGTCAGTCCAGAACCTTTCAAAGCTATAAGGTATTTTTCATGGCTTTTCTTTGAACATGTATTTTCTCCGACACCTTAAATATATTTCAAAGATACAAGTTCACTCCAAAGACCCATCTTTACAGGGTGGTACAGACTAAAATAAATTGACTAACAGACATTATAATAAGTGGTCCATAAGTACTTTACAGAAACTATGGGATGGGATTGGTGCATATACCTTTAAATAATGCTTTCCATTCATAAATATTATATTTTCCAGCATTCAGACTGCAATGCTTAGTTAGAAAGACAATTTTATTCCTCTGTAAATAGCACATTCAGCCATAGTGAGTCAAGATCTCTCTGACATGTGAATTACACCAGAACTAAAAATCAGCCAGACTACAGCCCATCCATCCTTTTACTGTGACTTTTCAAATTAATTATCAAAGGTTGAACATTTCTACATGATACCATTCCAAAATGGGGAGTATAAACTTGGTTCTTGAAATTAAGACCAATGTGCCAGCACTGGTGATATCTTCATGAAGATATCACCAGTGAAAAATTCTATTTACAATTGTTTAATTTGGTTTTGGGAATGCTGTTTTTTTTTCAACCCTAGAATGCTGTTAAAGAACATTCTTATAATCAGGAAAGATTTTATATAAATCATATAAAAGGCAATAAAGGGAAGTTCTAACTAAGCTTGCAAAATACTGAAATTCTGCTATCGTAATGGACTCTAAGGATAGCTCTTTTAAATATATATATAAAATCTAAATTGACATCTTTGGCTGACATATACGTAAAAATATCAAATTGCTTTCATGCAATCTGTCACTTGCTGCT
The DNA here is from genome assembly GCA_027560375.1 of Imantodes cenchoa. NCBI lineage: Eukaryota > Metazoa > Chordata > Lepidosauria > Squamata > Dipsadidae > Imantodes > Imantodes cenchoa. The sequence goes on along the minus strand of JANHGD010004732.1, from coordinate 52,469 downwards.
CAACTGAATAAATAATGAATTGCCTCAGGGGAGGCACTGTTTATTCTATATTTCCATCCCTTCATATGTACTTGTCATGTTCTTAGCTCACTGGCTGCATTCTCACATTGCACTAAGGCATGATTTGCTTCTCCTTTCTTGAATAAACTACAATAGATTAGTTTACACACTAAGCCATTATCCATGGTTTAAGCGTCACAATGTGTGAGTCATTGACACTCTTAAGCCAAAACAAAATAAAGAACATTATGGCTTAGTGCAATGTGTGAAACTAGTTCACTACTTTTACTTCTATCTTTATGGACCTTTAAACCTGAACTTGTTAGTTTGAGCAGAAGAAATAACAATATAGTGTTATAGGGGAACAACGACACATTTACTCTAAGAAAAAGAACAGAAGCAATATATAACATATATTCTATTTAAGAATTGATGGAAGGCTGCCTACAAAACTTTTTAAGAACCAGTTTCTAAAATATCTAAACTATATTAGCAGCATAAACTAAATCCTAAAGCAACTCAAATATATAACATTTTTCAACAATTAAAATAGCAAAAACTGACATCAGTAAGGCTTAAACAGATCAATGCAGTCCATAGCAAAGTAAAGCCTGCTTCTCCTTTAGCACATATCCTGATCTTAAAGCATAAAAACATGGTTAATGATGAAAGCTCTTTCAAGCAAAATAAAACAACAACTCACCAGAACTAAGACTTTTATAGTACTGCTGATTGGCCAAAACCTGAGTAAGGACTGAACGCATTGCTCCTCCCATTTTTGTCAGATCTTCCAGAAATGAAATGTGGGGTTCCAACATCTGAAGGACTTTGTGAAGTTCCTTTTCTGATGGCAAATCAAGAACTGAAAGAAGCCAAGCAAGAATTTTGCACAAAATTGGGTAAATGGTTTTATTTGCTTAAAAATTAGAGATTGGCTGTTATTTTGCCCAACAGAACACACCATTCTTACAACCATAACTTGGATTGTACATGCACCACATACCAACATAACAAGAATTTCCTCAATAGAAGTCTCTTAGTGTAAAAAGGCTTGTAAGTTTCCAGCCTAATGAGATGTCATTTTTAGATATCTATTTAATGTTCAAATGTTTCTATTTGGGTAACCAGTATAAGATCACACTTCCTTAGCAAAGGATACACAATCTCAGATGGTAACCAGAGTCACTACTGCCAGTTTTCTGAATATTGGTACAGATGTTGCTATCCCTTTTTACCACTTGTATGCTTCAGCGAATCAGTTTCTATTGGGACATGTACGGCTGAGGCAGCAAGTAAACTTTCAAAGCTGACAGTTAGTGGGCAAAGGAGGCAGGGCTGAGGTGATGAGCAGTTTCTCACCAACTGTTTAGCAAGCATAAAAGAAGCAGAGCCAAAATGGTAAAATAGCTCTTGCCAGTAGACTGTTGGTATGCATAGGGAGGTAGGAATAAAATGGCAACTGGATTCCAGCCCGAGAATGTGTGAAGACCAGCATGTCCCTGATGAAATTTAACCACACTTCATAATGTCTTTATGTGACTAGAACTGGTGACTTCACTTGAAGTGGTTTTGGATAACAGAGATTATTTTGATGTAGGACAAGCTGGATTCCTACTTAGTTTGGGGACAGAATTAATTTTGCTCATCTTGTCTGATATCAAGGAATGGATAGGCAATATCATCTTACTAGTTCCTTGGACCTCAGTGGTTTTCCACCATTCACCATTTATATCCTCCTTAGTCCAGTCCTTTCTGAAAAGGCAAAGCCAAAAAAATAACATTGGAGAATTTATCCTCCAACTTCTGGGAAACCTCAATAGTCTGTTTGGTCCACATATTTTGCATCATCTGCTTGAAACCATTTACAGATGCCACAAGGAATTTGAGTTGAAGTAATATTGATATGCATACATTTTCACACAGAAGTTCCAAGAAGATTGTGACAGAATAATAAACCATTTTAACTAAGTAATTGATTTGCTTTCCTCCTAAATTTAGCATAGGATTGTGCTTATTCTTATTAACTTTTACACCTAAACAGGACTCATTTTCTTGGCTTTTGATATTTTCAATTATCCAAGTATTTTTCCTTTTTTCACTCATCACTCCATTCATTATCTTGAATGTAATCTGGTGTTTATAACAGCTTGGCTCTTGCTATTCATATTTTATTAAGAAGGGCACTGTGTATTGGTTGTGATGTGTTTTTTTTAGAATTACTCTTCAAAACAACATAGAATGCAATCTCATCTTCTCTTCTATCTGAAATAGATGGATTCACTTTTTTTCTTCCAGTTCTTCAAAAAACATTAAGAGTTGCTTAAACAAGATAGAAGGAAAAATAGCTTCAAGGGAGTCTACAGAATCTTGCGACATTAAATTCACTTAAAATATATAGTATACATATTTCCTTCAAACTTTGGCAAAACACCATTCATTTGCAAATCACAAATTACTTGAAACTAAACTTTCCTAGAAAATGTTGATACCACCAACAGGTTGATGATTGACACTTAGTGACTATATCGGTATTTTCAATGATCCTGAAAATAAAAAGGAATATAAACTCCAACCCATCCAAATCAAATAAAACAAAAATTAAATTTATTAGCAGTGATAAAAATTTTACTTGTGGCATAAAAACACAAATATTGATATTAGGTTTACCTGGCTCATTATAACCTTCTCTTAAGTACTGAATAAGACAGAAGATGAATTGTGGAAGAACTAGTTCTGACATTATCAACAAATCTTTTGGAACAGATGGAACTTCTGAGCTGGATTTTATTCGATGCCTTTTGCAGAACCTGTAAATAAAGTTATTCAAAATTAAATTATCACAATTAACAAAAGTATCTGTTTTATGTTTAGCTATCTGACTCCCAAAATGACTAGCCAGATTAAACTAAAAAAACAATTGGTGTGTGTGTGTGTGTCTGTGTGTGTGTGTGTGTGTGTGTGTAAATACCGGTACATACACATGTACAGGCTAAAAAACTAAAGTAGAAAAGCTAAAAACCAAACAAAGCAAGACCGTGGCCAAAGGCGGGCTCCACAATTCTCCCGTTCCCAAGGCCTGAGAGAAAAAGTAGGTCTTCAACAACTTCCTGAATGATATAAAGAATGATCCTTGCTTATACAGTACAGTAGTTGGAAAACAACTCATAAACACAAAGGATGTCATACAGAAGAAAGTAAGGAACTGCTCTCTATTGTCACAGAATGCAAAATTCACCACAATGGAGTTAAGTTGTAGGAAAGCAAATTCCAATGTAATGTTAGGAAAAGATCAGACCATAATGCCAAATTGGTGGAATGCAGCCAATTACAGGTATTAGTGGAGTTACAATGACAATTGGACCTGAAATTTCCATCACTACGCAATATGGTTGTAAAACGCAACGTCCCATGACTGCATTCTGACAGCCCTGGTTGTACCACAGGACCAGTGGATGGAGGCCATGGGGGAGGGCTGCAGGCAGACCCTACAGATCACAGGCAGGTGGATAAAAGAGTGCCACAGGTAGGCATTATAGACCAAGGGTGGGTGAAAAAGCAACAGGAACAGAAGAGATGTGACTTCCTAGCGGCGTAGTGGTTACAGTGCAGTATTACAGGCAAACTCTGCCCAGAGCCTAGAATTTGATCCTGACTACCAGAGAGTGCTGTAAAGCACCTTGGGGTGGTTATATAAGTCAAAATACTGTTACTATTGTTATTCTTGCCAGCTCCCACGTTGACTTTTGAAACTGACTTTTGAGTTCACGTAGGTTCCAGAACAGCAGATGGCAAGCAAACCATATGAGCTTCTCCTTTGTAAGAAGACATAGATTGGGTCTGAACTACTTCTTCTACCATGCTCTTTAGGTACCAAAGTGCTAACCTTAACAGGGTTTGTCCTCTCTTTCACAAATACTACAAATAGTCCTCAACGTACAATCACAATTGGGCCCAGACGTATGAATCATTGCACTCATAAGTCAAATCATTATATGACTGGATCTGATTTTATGATCATTTTTACCATGGTTGTAAGTAAATGTAAATCCTAATCCAGCTTAACCAGTGGCATTTACTAATGGAAACTGAGGGGACAAAATTCACAAATGATTATCATGTGGCCGCAGGATGCTGCAACTGATCATAAATGCGAGTCCATTACCAAGTGCCCAAATTGTGATCACATGACTGTGGAGGGGGTAGGGTTTCGGTCATAAGTTCAAATTTAGTTCGTAATTGACTTTTTCGGAGGCTGTCATAAAGCAAACAGCTGTAAATTGAGGATTATGTGTCTCTCCATTTCATTCCCATTGATCTTTAAAAGCATCTAAGGTTGCAAGTGTGCACAGTAATTAAGCATTGCAGATGATAAAGCTGAAAGTTGAAGAACGGGGCCATGTGCATGCAGCCCTACCCTGCCTCTCTTCAGCCCTTCCTTCCACAATATATTTCAGCTAAAAGCTCAGTGGAAAGGAGTAAATGTCACTGCCTTCCAAAACATAAGCAGAAGAAAGATCTTGACCTTGAGAGGCAGTTGTAATGGAATTCTCTGACCTGAGAATGAAAACTATGCTTCTAAAATACAGCAAAACAAGGACAGATGGACATTTTTGTGGTTTTTGTGATACACAAGTAGCATTCTTCCCATTACATCAAGATTGCTAGAAGCAATAAAAAGCAGAGCCTTAATATACTCACTAACTACACTCACTACACATAGTTTTCAAGATTATATAATCTCACCCCTTTGCTCATTCCAATAAACCCACCTCCTTTGGATTCATGAAAATCCTACTTCCTGGATTGTGAGCTGCCATAAGGACTTTGACACAGTGAATTTATGAGCTACAAAATTTAAAACAAGAATGACTGTTTCTGGTCACTTTCCCATAGCATCCTGAGAGGAAGCATTCCCAGCCTAAGCAAAAGACTGGGCAGAATCTACCTGAAGTTTTGGAAGCAGAATACTTTGGAGTACAATTTTTAAATTTAAACCAAAGCTTATTTTATGTTTAGTATGTTTTTTTCCAGATATAAAAAGCAAATAAAAAGCTTTTATTGTGGGTGGTTGTGCGCACACATACAGACACTCATTGAGCAACTTTTTATTTTATTGTGTAAAGTCTTTTTCTAAATATGAAAATCATCTTCAAGTAGAAATCTTAGCTTGTTTTCCCAAAGGATTAAAATACAGGACAAAATATTTATTGATTCATCATGCTGATGTAACTTCCATGATTCTTCAGATATTGTAGTCAGGTAACGACATACAACACAGGAAATTTCACTGTTACTTTAACTGGAAATATGTCATAAACATAAATTATTACTTACAATTTCAGTAACTGTGTTCATATAATATTCAAAACTATAAGCAATCACTTTATGACTTACAATGAGATGTGAACCTTTTCCACAAATCTGAGGGCTACCGTTATATTACCACTAAATTATAAGAGGTAATAATATTTTAAATAAAAAGCTTGTCTACTGTCATGTGCAACTGCTTGGGCATGAAAATAAAAATGACTAGGGCCCAGAGATATCTTTGCTTTCTCTCTCCAAATTCATACTAATAACAATGGGTAGCGTCTGTCACACTGAATAGTCAACACTTGAGACTTGTTTACATACTGGCATACTTCAGAGTTCGTGTATCAAACTACTGACATAGAGGCAGAAGATAGGATGACTATATCACATGCTTTCTCTGTGACAGGAAAGTTTGGCAGTATTCAATCATCTCATCCTGCCAAAAAAGTACTGAACTGAAAATATGCCCTCATAGCAACTTTACATCTACTATTATGCCAGCATCACCAGCCACAGCTCTATTCAACTTTTGAGTGCATTATTTACTTTCAAAAAGGAAATGTGCCCCATGTGTCAGTCATCTCTTTTATAAGTCAGATCTTTTCTCAGGCTACTTTCTTATTCCCAACTCACTACTTTAACTATTTCCTCCATTCGTTAAGGTAATCTATATTTTCTAACCTTTTTCAAGTACTTCCTTCAATTTATCCCATTCCCCCCCCCCATTATTTTTTATATTGTATTAGTTAAACCATGTTTCAAAGCTCCTTCTCCTATCACTACAATTCAAATTCAGAAGTCAACATACATTTCAAGAATTATGATAAACATATACACCATTTTGTTTTGCAACAAAATAAAAGCATGTTGGAGAATAATTTGTTTTGGTAATTTGCTTGGATATTATTTTGTCCCAGGATTTAATTTGGACAAAAATTAGAAACAGGTCTTCAGTGCAACAATCTGTGTACCTCAGGTCTCCTCTATTTCCTACAATAGGCAAGAGTTATTTGGTATGTGGGATTTTTCTATTTCTCAAATGTCAAAAATGAGCCCTAGCATAGACCTTCTATTGACAACTTTATAAAGCCTCCTAATAATATAAACATTCATATGAAAAGGCTAAAGACATAATGATAATTAATCTCTATCAGTGTTAAGAATATGGGGTAATAGCCATGGGCATTTTTGGGAAAACATAAGAAACTATATGGAAAATTCTACAAGTTGCTGACCTGTAGCTAGCAAGAAGGATACTACTGAACAAATTCACGTAAGATTTTTAACCCTACAATTTTCTAGTTTTATATATTATACAGAACCATGAATTAATACATGGCATGGCGTAGTCAGTCCGGCCAATGTTTTTAACTTCAGGAAAAACACAGAATAAAAGGAAGTAAAAGAAGAGAACTGATCTTTAATTAATAGTATATTTTACAATCTCATACATAAAGGCACAAATCAGGAAATATGAAGCCGCATTATTCTGCCTTCTATCATGTCTGTGCTTTTGTTTTTATGGATATACTACTAATCCTATCAGGCTTTTAACAGCAAAATCTTATAGGCCTCCAAGGCCCAAGAAAAATGTCCCAAGAGTTTGAATTTGGCTGGCAGAAATAATTGGTACCTAACTTCGATGTCCAAGAACTGATATTTTCTAAAAATAATTTAAGACTCCTTGCTGAAGTAAGGATTGTAACTCACAAACAAATGTAGCTTGTGGAACAAATGTAAGAATTAAGTTTTCTTTAAAGACAAATAAATTTATTATGGCTTCTAAACCCGCTTCATCATGGCCACAAAAATTTATGCCACAATATATCAGATTCTACATACATTCTGGGAGCAGTATCTATAATGCTTGGACACAGAAGTACAGGTTGTCCTTAACTTACAACAGTTCATTTAGTGACCATTCAAAGTTACAACCGCACTGAAAGAAAGTGATTGATGACCGTTTTTCACACTTACAACTGTTGCAACATCCCCGTGTGATGAAAATTCGTTTTTCACACTTACAACTGTTGCAACATCCCCGTGTGATGAAAATTCAAAGGCTTGTGAACTGACTTACATTTATGACCATTGTAGTGTCCCAGGGTCATTGTGACTTTCTGACAAGCAAAGTCAAAGGGAAAACCAGATTCATTTAACAGCCGTGTTACTAATTTAAGCAACTGCAGTGATTCACTTAACAACTGTGACAAGAAA
>JANHGD010004730.1:55544-69692 GCA_027560375.1 Imantodes cenchoa | reverse complement strand
TAGGGAAGACCTCTCCTACCTTTCCCCGACCTCCCCCTCTCCCGCCGCCCGCTCCGGATTGGGCTGGCCCGCCCTTATGTGGGTTTACCCCAAAACCCACACTCCTAACACCCTCCCCCTCCCTGGGTCCCCTTAAAAATTTTAAAAAAGCGTTCCTTAAAAAAGCCCTCAACCCCCTCTTCGCAACATGCCATCTCTCGGGGTCCCAAGACCCGTCATCAAGATAGGCCCTCGATAGAAAGGAGGGCCAGGCCAGCGAGAGGGGGGAGTCTCGCAGGGCAAGAAGGCGGCGTCTAGAGTACAGTTTCTCCACTAAAATCCATCGGCTCCGGATGTTTCAGAGATCTAGTCCAGATAGTAAGAGTTCTTTGGGAAAGTTTGTTGGTGATGTTTCTCCACCCAAAGAAAGAAATGAGGACTGTTGGGGTAAAAGCTGTAAAATATAGAGCTGTGAGGTAACGTGAGTGGGATGGCCACAGACCCTCTTTAAGTCCCGGGGTCTGGCTGTAAAGGCCTCGTTCATAATTCCAATGGCTGGAGAGATATTTAGGAAAATGGAAAATGGAGTCTCTAGCTGGAGCCGAGATGATAGTCCTCACAGCCGGCCTGGGCTCCATTTCTTCTCCTCCTCCGGGAGATGTCTCAAAGGTTCCTTGCCCATGGCATTCCTCCAAGTCTGTTGTTACAAGATGGGGGTAGGGGGTGCCAGATGTTTAACCCCCTCCCCAAGAAAATCCCTTTTTAGGCCCCTTTAGAATGTTCAGGGCCTGATATTCCGGGGATTTTCTCCTCCCTGGGGGGGGAAGCTTGAAAATAGGCCTGGTGGTAAAATCCCCCCCCCCAGTTTAGCAAGGGTTACCTCCTGGATTTGTTCCTGGGGCGTTCTCCAAGTCCTGCCCCAGAAATAGTCCTCCGGAGCACACCTCATAGCTTCTCCGCGGTCTTCAGTCGTTCCTAGCCGACGCCGGGTTCCAATTTACCCCGGCGTCGGTTCCAGCTTCAGCCTGCAGGCCGCGGTCAAAACGCCCCCAATGCCTGGAACTCACTACCTGACTCTGTGGTTTCTTCCCCAAACCCCCAAACTTTAATTTTGACTGTCTGCTGTTGACCTCACCCCATTCCTACTGTCCTCAATTATCTGTATTTACTTTGTTTATGTTTATACCTATACCTGCTATCTTGTACATGTTTAAATAAACAAACAAACAAACAAACAAACAAACAAATAAAGGGGCCAATAGTGAGAAAGGGCTTCCTTGACTCTCCCTGGGCAGTGGGGGCCCTCAAGAGCCCTTCCTGGGATGAATCTGCATAGGATGATTTTAGTTGGGAGAGATGATCACAGCGGTGCATGAGTGCCAAACTATGCAGAGCTTTAAAGATTGAAATCTACACCTGGAATTGAGCATAGAAGTATACTGGGATCCAATGAAGAAGCCTGAAAATAAATGCATGTTTCTTGTGTTTCTACATGTAGCTTTCAGACAGTATTGGTAGTCCTTGACTTACAACCATTCATTTAGTAACCATTAAAAGTTACAACAGCACTGAAAAAAGGAACTTGTGACCGTTTGCCACACTTACGACTGTTGCTGCATCCAGTGTTCAAAATTCAGACACTTGTCAACTGGCTCATATTTAGGGCAATTGCAATGTCCCAGGGTCATGTGATCATCTTTTGCGACCACCTGATCAGCAAAATCAATGGGGAAGCTACATGAACTTAACAACCACGCTACTAACTTAACAACTGCAGTGATTCACTTAACAACAATGGCAAGAAAGGTCACAAACTGGAGCAAAACTCACTTAACAAATGTCTTGCTTGGCAGCAAAAAAAATTAAGCTCAGTTGTGGCCATAAATCAAGGACTACTTGTATTGCTGATGTTTGGTCTAAAGTTTCATATTAAAATGATATAACAGCCCTTTGCTGGTAGTGCAACTTTCAAATCAAATCAAATATTTTTATTATGGACTTTGATCAGCCTTTACGATAGGAAAAGATTTGGCACAGGAATTAATTACCGGACTGGGTGGGGGGAAGAAAACAATAAGACAAAAACACACCATATGCAATCGATTGCATGACCTTAGAAAAATATTTGGCTACCTAGTATGCGAGTATAGAATTAGCATCCCTTAAAAAATAACACACAGACAATTTATCAGAATGAATATCAGTATGGTCGAAGCTTCTCTCTGTGGGAGATGGGCGGTTAAGAAATAAGGAACATAAATGATTATGTATAAAATGTAAAGATGACTTGAGGAGACTTGGTGTTGACCTTTAAAGCCCTACATGGCTCAGGGCCAGGCTATCTCACGGACCGCATTCTGCCACATTCCTCCCCCCGCCTGGTTCGATCGCACAGAGTTGGGCTGCTCCAGGTCCCGTTGACCAAACAATGTTGGCTGGCGGGCCCTCGGACTAGGTCCTTCTCTGTTGCAGCTCCAACCCTTTGGAACCAACTACCCGTGGAGGTCTGTATTATCCCCACCTGCCCACCTTCAGGAAAGCCGTCAAAGCTTGGCTTTGGCGTCAGGCCTGGGGCTAATTAATTCCATCTGAGTGTTTAGCCCCGTGTGGATGATGAGTGCATGGATATATTATTGTCGGGTTTTAACTATTATTGGGATTCTGTTTTTTAACTGCTTATATTTATTGTATCGTATTTTTATGCTTGTTAGCCACCCTGAGTCCTTTTTGGAATGGGCGGCATATAAATACCAACAAACAAACAAACAAATAAATAAGAAATATGTATAATAAATCAACCTTGTCTTAGGTTGCTTACTTCAGATTAAGAAGAAATATTCTTCTCTGTATTCTATTTAAATTACCTCTAATGATACTTCACAAATTTCTTTCTATATTGATTTGCATTAATGAATTGTTGGTCTAGCTTGAGAAAAATCATTCAGTTTTAAACATTGCATTGGGTAGATTTTATAGTATTAAATAGATATCTGTTTGATTCCCATATTCTCCAGAGTCGGGGCTGTATTTGAAGTAACACTAAAAGTACAATAAAATACTTCAGTGAAAGAACTTTGCAGTAATCTACGAAAATAAAGATATGACCAAAACATAACTTACATTATAGAGTAAGCTTAAGAAGAAATGGAAGAAGAGCTTTCAAGAGCTTTGAAACAAGCTTTATGCTTGTTTAGAGAAAAAGTCTCTAAATTATATTGTAAAATCATACCTTGTCCTTCCTTGACTACCTTTATCAAGCCACTATCTCACAAAAGTGCTTCCAGTTTAGTTAACTTTAATGTTGATTGAACAAAATAATTCTTCTCAGTCAAAACTAAGGGTAACTAAACATTGTGACAGAGCTAGCAGATCTTATGTCCCAAAGGTGCTTTTTTCAAGAGTACCTTTGGGACGACCAAAAAAGCACCTTTGGGACAACCATGACCTGGATGACTGAGAATCTCCATAGACATTTATCAGCGCTTATATACATTGCATTTTTAAAGAAATAAATTATGAAAGACTTTAGGAAGTGTGTCTTCTCTGTCGTGGCCCCCACACTCTGGAACAGCATTGTTCCAGAGATATGGATGTTGCCCTCTTTTCTGCAGTTCATGGGGGGTCGTGACTGTGATGTTCTATTTCAATAGCTGTTATTAGTCCATTCTGCCTTGTTTTCTTTTGTCTGGGTTTTAATTGTTTTAAATTAGTATTATATTTTGAAAACTGCCCAGAGTAAGCTAGAGCAGATAGCTATAATAAATTAAATGAATAACTTATTTTACTGGATATTGATATACAAGATATATACATAGCTAATATTTTGTAAAGCCAAAGCTAAAGCTGTATTTCAAAATTTACTCAAACTATATATTTATTATGCTCTTGCTCTAGATTCTATCCTTCATCAGCTATTTATTATAAGATTCCTTGGATCTATGGAAGTGAAGTCAGATGAAAGTCCTGATGTTGTTTATGAAACAATGCGTCAAATTCTAGCAGCTCGAGCTATACATAACATTTTCAGAATGACAGAATCACATTTGTTAGTTACATGCGATTGTTTAAAGTAAGTATATTCTTTTTCTAAAGCAACGCTGTCAAACACTTGATACATTTTGGTCTTTTTAAAATATCCATACATTTCTGAAATTATCCTTTCTAGGTTAATTGATCCACAAACACAAGTTACAAGACTCAGGGTAAGTTGTTAAACTCAAAGTACTTAACCATCAGAAACCCAGTTACTGTTCAGTTTCATCCAAGTTTATTTTCTATTTATTGTCCTTGACAGAAAATTACAGGTTATCCAGTTCCCCAAACAGTATTTCAGTTATCCCGAAACTGCACATTATAAAAGTGGGTGGTCTAGTCCTAAGCTTGTACTTGTAAATTAGAAAAATATGTAAGGAATTCCTGCTAATAGTTGTAAAAGCCTAACTTAATTTGAAAGGTTTTGAGAATGCACAAGCATAAGAGCTGATGGCATATAGTGACTAGAAAGTCTTTGCTCAGAGGTCAGTAGGGCGAGTTAGAATGACCTTCTTCTGAAATATAAATATGAATTATTTTGGCTTTTACTTTAATAATCCAAAAGTATCTTTCTGTAATTTCATTTACTGCTGTTATTCAGTGACAATTCTTTTCCTCTCTGGACAGTTTCCTTTACCAAATATAGTTCTGTATGCCACACACCAGGAGAACAAGCGTCTTTTTGGATTTGTGCTTCATACGTCAGCAGGAAGAGCAGATGGTAGACCAACTTCAGTCTGTTACATATTTGAATCAAATAATGAAGGGGAAAAGGTACATGCATCATGCTTTGGTTAACTTTCTTGTATTTTAAACTATTCCAAAGCTGAAAAAAACAGGGATATGAAAATCCTTTGAAGGGTACAAACCCCCACCCCCAGGAGATGTTTTTGTATAAACATATGGGTGGAGTCAGCAGGAAGCAGCATGCAAAGAACCTCTGGAGTTCTTGGTGGTCTCTACTTATTTGCTTGCAGATATTTTCATTACCCAATTAGATAACATCATCAGTGTCAGTTACCTAGTTGGGTAATAAAATGTCTTCTCACAACCAGGGAGTACCAAGAACTCCCCAGTTCTTTTGACCAATTTGTTCATTCTTTGTAATTAAATTCAGTTAAACCTTTAGTTTAGCAGACTTGAAATTTCACACACCAAATTTCCCTGGTTCACAGTTCACCTTTGTTGTCTCTGAAAGTTCCTCTGGCTCCTGGATCAACGCAGGCTCTAATGCTTCCAGGCTCTGATCCTCAGCCTCTGGTTGAGTCTCAGCTACAGTTTTTCTTCGGTGTGCGGATACACTGCACCTGTAATTGTCAGAATCACATTTAATGGCAGTTCAATGTTTGAAAAATTCATTTGCTGTTTCACGGATCTTTGGTTTTAATAGACAAGCCTCCCCCAAGTAGTCTTAAATTGAAGATTTACTGTCCTTGAAGACGAACACATTTTTTTAGTGTTTATAATAGTAGCTATTTGTTTCTTCATTTAGATTTGTGATTCCGTGGGACTTGCAAAACAGATTGCATTGCATGCTGAATTGGTAAGACTTTAACTTGGAGTAAACTGTAGAGGAAGTTTATATATCTCAAATGAGGATAAAGTTCAGTATCACTTGCAATATCTCCTGACATCTGCCCAAATTGGTGAAATTTGAATGTCCAACCTCAAATCCTGTTCAACTTTGAAATAACAAAAAAAACCCTTGGTTTTTAGAGTAATTAATTATCGATGCATCATCATCTCTTTAAAAAAAAGTGTGATGATATTAAGTACTTGAATATGTTGCTAATCTCTCTGTTGACAATCAGTGAAATGAAAAAAAACCTAAGCACTCCACTACAGAACTCTCTCACTCAATAACTATTCTCACAAATACTTGAGACTTGAAATCAACCAGTGCCTTGCAAGTCACAAGCAGTTCCAATCCAGGGGTGCCAAATAGATATTGACAAGCAAATAATTTGGCTAACTTTTCTGCAAATAAAGGCAAAAATAGAGAGTAGGCAAATCTCCCTTGATTCTTAAAACAAGATCAAAAGAAAAGATCTTTTTTACTCTTAAATATTTATCTGTCTAGACCTTAAGAATATACAGGCAGTCCTTGACTTAAAATGGTTTAATGACTGTTTGAAGTTAACAATCGCATTGACAGAAGTGACTTATGACCATTTTTCACATAACTCTTGCAGCAATCCTGTGGTCACATGATCAAAATTCAGATGCTTCGCAACTGGTTCGTATTTAATGACAGTCGCAGTGTGTCACGGTCATGTGATCACCATTGATAACCACCTAACAAGCAAAATCAATGGGAAAGCCAGATTCACTTAACAATCTTGTTACTAATTTAAAAGCTGCAGTGATTCACTTAACAACTGTGACAAGGAAAGGTGGTAAAATGAGGCAAAACTCATTTAACAACTGTCTCACTTAGCAATAGAAATTTTGGGCTCAATTATGTAAGTTGAGGACTATCTGTATTATACACACAACTTACATTCTTCTTAATCCTTAAAAGAATGTTGCTTTATTGTTCAAATCAGGAAGTAAAATCTCTTGGAAATATTGCTTCTTTTTTGTATGTGGCTCGACAAGTCTATGTGCCAAATTGTGTGTGTGTTTCCAACTTCCTGTGGATGTTTGTGGACTTTATACATATTTTGCAAAACTTGCAATATATATATAAATAAAAGGCAATATAGGTAGCTGTAATGGGCCCATGTGAACTACCTTTCAACATTCTTTAGCTGGATTTGAGGAGGAGAAGGGTCCTAGTACATTTTTTAAGAAGGTGCCTCTACATTTTTTCATTTCTTGAGCAGATACAGATGAGTTCTAATTAGATATAATTGAGAAGCAGAATCATACAGTGATGGAGTGCTTTGTGAATACACAAATTACTATTTGGTGAAACGATTATGTAAGCATCCGGGTCTTTTACTCTTTAATTAAATTACTGTGTAGTTCATTTTTCTATTGTATTACTGATGTGATATACTGATATGATGTGAAAGCCAAGATTTTTAACACTTAACTTTGAAAAGCAATAAGGATATTTTGTTAAAAATACTTGAAAACCTATATTCAGGAAATTTTTCAGGCAAAACAAAGTAGTAATCCATTCTGTGAAAATAATGTTACATTTTGGTCTTTGGCATGTTCTTTTAAAAAAATTTCAGGATCGAAAATCATCAGAAAAACAGAAAGAAATAGAAAGAGAAAAGGAAAAACAGCAAAAAGAGCTCAATAGACAGAAACAAATTGAAAAGGTATGCATTTGATCAAAATTTAACTGGATTTTTGAACTTTCAAAATAGCCATTTTATTTAATAAACATGAGAAATTACTTTTCCTCACAATACTGATAATGATTGGTTTTACATTAAAGCAGACATTTTTACATGGATAACATTGGTGGTAGTACAACATTACCAGTTGCTAGAACCCAAACAATGGCCTACTTTGGGCACAGGAGATTTGTGACTCTCAAGTTGGAAACAGAATACTGCACCAGAAGTATCACTCAGCATGAATCATATTCTTTACAGGATTTTATTCTTGAACATTGCTGAATGATTGAAGTTCTGTATAGCCCTTTATAAAGCTTTATGTTCAGATGGATGAATCTTGGTAATTCAGTTTAAATGTAGGTAGTCATTGCTTACCATGTGTTGTTCAAAGTTAATGTCAGTGCTGTCCCTCAGTCACACGATCACCATTACAGTCAGTACACATTGTCCTGTGCCTGACATGTTGTTTTCCTTTTTTTCCTCTGCTTACAAAGTGGACAGGTTGGAGAAGAAAGGATTACAAGAGAGTAAGCAGGATTACAATGGGGAATACATTGGGCTGTTTGCATAATACTCTCATAGCTGCCAGCATGAGCTCATCGCTTTCAATGTGTATTTCCAATTTGTGCTTATTTATTCTCTTGTAATCCTTTCCTAGCCAATTGTGGTCACTAAACAAGGACTACTTGTAGTGTGTGACTTACTGGCCACAGTAAATAGTTGCCAATAATGATATCTTTATTATTTACTATTTAAAGTTAATACTCACATAGCTTATGCATAAATCAGTAAATGTATTTTTTTCCCAGGATTTAGAAGAGCAAAGTCGATTAATTGCTGCTTCTAGTCGATCTAACCAGAGTGTTGGTGAAGGACAGTTTGTAGTTCTTAGCAATAGCCCATCAGAAGACAGTGATTTGGGTGAAGATGGAAAGAAGAAACAAGAATCTGATGCATGAAGCACCTTCAGTGCAAGCCTTTGAACCTCTTGTCTGAAATGACAAATTGAAATGTCAATTTACAATTTACAAAACAAATCATGTAAATTTGTTTTGCCACGATCCAACTCTGTATTCTCACTCATTACGGTTGATCTTTCTTAAATGGCTCAGTGTAAATATGGATTTTTGTTCTCATACCATAAAGAAATGTAGTGAAATGTTCATGGCTGTAGCAGATTTGGATATTACATAATTTACTCTGTTTCAATTACCTAGCTGTTCTGGTGACTTAGAAAGTAACTTGTGTAACTGAAGAAGTAGATAGAAAATCTTTATGTTCAGTTTCTTTTCTTTGTTTTCAGAAAGGTTAATTATTTTAGACTCCTGCAGTAAAATAAAGAGTCTTGTTCTACTTTTAAATACTAAAATTTGATCTCATAACAATTGAGTTATTTTAGTCTTCAAAGTGTCCTAAGCCCCTGAACAAAAAGCCAATTTTGATTCCTAAAAATGGCTGAGTCAATAATGGAAGCAGCCCGATAACCTTTTAATTAATGCTTTCAATAAGCATGTGCTGTGTCTGTAGAGTGTATGAGTTCAAGGAAATTAGTGTCACTCCAATATTGTTTTAAGACGAAATATGAGAATATCATTTTTACTTGAAATTGTACCGGCTGGTAGTGATCTTGGCTTCTCCTCTGTATCCATAGAGCACTTTTGTGGAGGGTGGCAAAGACATGCAACCAAACACTGGAAAGTACTTTGGAGTGTCAATGCACTGTGTATATTTGTAACATTATACAAATTGATTTTTAAATGTCTAGATGAGAATAAAGTGCATACACTTCTAACAGAATTGCCATGATTATTGGAATCATTAGCAAAAGTTTGAGATTATGTTGGTGATAGAATCAGTAGCATGGAAAAACTGTCAGATAATTTTTCTAACACCTGTTGTCATATTTACCTAAATCCACATGTGATAGAAATACATACAAATTGCACATATTTGCTAAATCTGAGAAAAATCAGGCGGGTACTTGTAATGCTATATCAGCTTATTGATTCATGAGAAATGTAGTATTACAAAGCATGCAGGGATTTTTCATTCCAGTACAAGTATACCATGTACTGTAAGTTTGTCCTCTTTTATATTGAAATCTGCAAGCAGAAATTGTATGGAAATTGGAGGCAGATCACAGACTTTGGAGAAAAAATTGTTGACGGCCAATTAACCTGGACTGGAAAATCTTTTGAGATCAAGTAGGGATGTTTGTTCTTTGTTCCTAATTGCAAGGGAGTAGAAGATATTTCTACTGATGCGGTAGCTCAGTGGCTAAGATGCTGAGCTTGTCACTCAGAAAGGTCAACAGTTTAACGGTTTGAATCCCTTGCACCACGTAACAGAGTGAGCTCCCATTGCTTGCCCCAGCTTCTGCCAACCTAGCAGTTCGAAAGCATGTAAAAAAAAAAACCTTCGGTGGGAAGTTAACAGCGTTCCGTGTACATTTGGTGTTTAGTCATGCCGGCCACATGACCACGGAGAAGTCATCGGACAGCACTGGCTCTTCGGCTTTGAAACGGAGATGAGCATCGCCCCCTAGAGTCGGGAACGACTAGCACATATGTGTGAGGGGAACTTTTACCTTTACCTTAGAAGATATTTGGAGACCCCAAGAAATAAAAGAGGAGCTGTGATTGCTCATTGAGAAGTCTCCTGCCAATTTTTGAAAGCTTTCCTTACGTTTCAACTTGAGTATAAAATTGCAGATACGGAAATCATATATTCGGTTCTATTTTAGGCCATCTCCTTCAAATTTGGCAATATTTGCAATTGTTTATCCACAGTTTACAGCTATGTTAAGCCACATAATACTATGAAATCATAAATTTAAAGTAAATCACCAGTTCATTTTAAACTGATAGTGTGTATATTCTCTGTAAAGATGTATTATAATGTGAATAATACCAAATGATCTTTATTATAAAACAGTTCACAGACTGCTGCTCTGGAATTTGAATGTACCCATTTGCAGTTACTTAACAAAATCCAACTTGCATGGATTGTATTCAGTAGCTCTAATTCCCATATTAGATTTTCTAGCGGGAATGTTCTGTGAGTAGGAAAAAAAAATGATTTGGCTTTACAATCTGATTGGTTTATTGCTTGGAGCCAGCAGATAGATCTAGGAGTCAGCCGTTCTGTTCTCGTTCTTCTGAAGGTAAATCACTGAAATGAGTGAGATTTGCTTTTGCATACACAAGTATACGGTTATGCGGTCAAGGCACAAATGAACTTGGCAATTGTGTTCCGTTGCTGGACAAGTGCAGTTTCTAAGTTGCCTTCTGTACTGAATCACATTTCTAAGGACAACATTCAAGTTAAATATTGCTATATTTCTTTGAATAAGATATTCATCTCTGATGAACTATAGAAACATATTTTGCATGTATTGTAAGCCAGAGGCATTCAACTAATTTTATAGGATTGATTTTAAAAAATCAGGATTGCTATTTGTGATATCTCAACGAAATTATTACCCTGCTTATTGTCTTTTGTTTTCATCTGTAAATGAAATCACTTTCTTTCTACAAATACATGGGCTAACTAAGCACATTTCTGCTTGAACAAAAGTTTTGCGTCCCCTGTAGCATAATATCTTCACACTCCTGGGGAAATTGAATTGCACACTGGGACATGTTTTTCTAATTCATGCATGGATATTGTCAGGCAGTCAAGAGATCATGACATGGTGTAGGACTAATCATCCATCATGTAACAGAGAAAATAATGTTCCATAATGAAATCTGTAAACTAGCCAAGAGGTTTGTACAAAAAATTTAGGGTGGCTTTTATAATATAGTGAATTAATCAGAAAGTAATGATTTAGTCTTGTTTCAGTGACTCTGACTTTTAAATTGAAAGTTAGTTAAAACTCTAAATTTCTCTTAATATTTGTATTAATATTTAGTGATTGTCTGCTCGATATTGTCAATTGCAAAGTAAAATCTTGATACTAATAAAACAATTTGAGAAAGATTTCAGCGAAATCCAGTCAATTTTAGAGGATGCTTTTGTATAATATTTATGTAAATATTTAGCATTTGTTCTTCAAAGCACATCATATATTAGAAACATATATATCAAAATACCTTTGTGAAATGCATTTTAAATCAGTCAGTAATGGAAGAATATCCATATAGATTCATTTATTGTACTTAATAAAGCAAAACTAACAGCTGGTGTCCTATTTTTATTTGATTGGAATATAGAAGTGCCCCACACTTTCCCTCTTTAAAACAGCAGTGATAAGGAAGTGATAAGCAGTGGCGCCAGTCAGGCCCCCCGCCCTGTGCGCGCCCCATGCTTTGCAGAAGTGCGGTTTGGCTCACGTTGCTGTACCGGCTTGAACATAACCCCAATAAAACACTTTACTTGCTTTACTCCGCCTGCAACGCTCTGAGTTCCCCGCACTTTCCCCCTCTTTAAAACAGTGCTAATAAGGAAGATGAGAAGCAGTGGCGTGAGCCAGCTGCCCCCCCCCCCCCGGTGTGCCCCATGCTTTGCAGAAGCGCAGCTTGGCTCGAGTTGCTTCTGTACCGACGTGAACGTAACCCTAATAAAACACTTTACTTGCTTTACTCTTCCTGCAATTCTGAGTTCGCCACACTTTTGCTGGCCTCTGCCGTGGCTTCCTTCTCCTCCCTATCCCTCCTGGCTCGCTCACTCACTCTCACTTCGATCCTGGTCAGTGTAGCACGCTCCTGCCCCCCACCAGCCCACCTCGATCCTGGCAAATTACAATCAAGCAGAGACAGCAAGGATCCAGAGAACAACCAACAGTTCAGCTTAGCACACTCGCTACCAGTAAGAGAGCATGCGCACCGGCCAGTTAGTTTTCTGCTTACTGGGCGCATGTGTGTGGGACAAACCCGGGACAAACCCAGAAGATGAATGGGTGATGCCGGGCATGCCAGGCAAAATGGCTCTGCATGCCACTTTGGGCACATGTGCCATAGGTTCACCATCACGGGTATAGGATTTTAAACTGTGTCTTAAGGATGTGGGCAGTAGGTTTATTAAAGGATCTCTGAGTACCACAAATATAAAATCTAAGACTAAACTTGGAGAGCCAAATTATAAAAGTTAAATATAAGTTTTAAGAGATACACAAGAATCTCTTGCTTAAAAATACAAGTACCAAACCAAAAGACCTTCAATAAGTGTATACATGACCTACTTTTTTTTTGTGCCAATTAACACCCTTACACATGCAAATTGTTTTTCTTCTAAAGGGAATATTCAACAGTATTTGTAAAGAAAACGTCAAGATTAGGCAGTATAGTTATGCCCTGCTGGTACTTCTTGAAAATGTTGTGTTAAAACAGCATGCAATTATTTCAGTCCAATGTGGGCACTTATGAGCAAAGGGTACACTGATGTATTTAACTCTTGCTAATCTTTTAGAAACTGCTTTCAATATTTACAGCTAAGGCGGAAAAATAATTGCAGTGGATTTTGTGAGCATATGGACAGTGAGCCAACATATTCTGAGGGAGGGTTGCAAGGAGAACCCTCTCCACTGATAGAATCTATATTATAGGGACCCCCTGTTTCCCAGACCAATTGAGGTGTCCATTGAAATCAGAAGATAGGGTATCACGAGATTTGGGGACATCAGCTCCCAGAGTACATCATTTTGAGTGTTGTTACGTAAGTTAATTTGTGTGATGTTAGATATTTCAAATTAACATGGTTCATGTATCTATGCAAATGAAAATGCCATAAATCAAAACTGCATTGATAGTGTTTCGTTGCATTAACTGTTCATCAAAGTACTTTTTCGCACTCTAGTATAAAGCAAGCATATTAGTACCAACTAGAATTCTATCTGAAACATGCTTTAATATCTTTGTTCATTTATGTATAGGATTTTCTTCCAATTGCATTTTTATGCATTTGACTTAGTAGATTCCTTTTAGATTTCCTTGTCCATAGAGGTCATACTCCTTATAGAGGATATATTCTTTCAAACGGTTTGGTAATGGCAGAAATGTCAGGAAGACAGGACAGCGCAGACGTAAACGTCCTAAGCATTTTCGGATTCTCAGACGGCAAAGATGTTGCAAAGGACGTGTGTTTGCTGAAAATAAAATAATAGGTTTTGTAAAATGAATTATCCACTCCTACATCTGTTTCTAACTCATAATAAAACTGGATGAAGAGATAAAAGTGACGGGAAACATGGAAAGGGAATAGTCACATTATCTTCCTGTTCAGATTAACCTGATCTCTCTTGGGTAGGGAGAGTCCCTCAATATCTGTTGGTTCAATGTGAAAATTATTGAGACTATCTGATGGATAAAGTTGCTCAGATTTGCTCTAACCTGAATTCTGACCAGCCCCACCTCCAAATCTATTATTGTTTAGCAGAGCTGTGAAGGTCTGGTCTTCACGTGGGTTTTTGGCAAGGGAGAACGAGACACCTTCATTGCACTTCTAATCTTTGATGTTTATCTTTTATTGATTGTATTATAATTCATTTAATTGATTGTTGTGAGCCCAGAGGAGTTGAGTTTTGACACTGGTACAGTGTTGAACATTTAAGGGAGGCCCTTGGGATAAAGCATGAGTTAACTCCTGCCACAAGTCCTTACATCCAGAAATTGGATACAAGTCTGAATGGTATAATACATTTAGTGTGGGATCTTCATCCATCATAGGATGGTATTGATGCTCAAAGTGTTCTTTATTTAAGGTGGCATGTTTTAAATAGTTTTAACTCTGGTAATTGCAATGATAAAATTATATGAGGAAAATAGATCTAGAACAGTGTTTCTCAACCTTGGCAGTTTGAAGATGTGTGGACTTCAACTTCCAGAATTCCCCAGCCAGTGTTGCT
>JANHGD010004730.1:36959-49973 GCA_027560375.1 Imantodes cenchoa | reverse complement strand
TAAGATTTGGAAAGTTAACCATAGAATTTAATATAATTACCAACAGAGACATTCGACGTCGACTACACTAAAAAAGACGGCTATAAACGCCCACACAAGTGTTTTATGTATGTATAAATAAGTAATGTATTGTATACTATTTATCTTTGTGTTTTTATAAAAATAAAAATTGGAAAAAAAATAAATAAACAAGCAGACCTTCAATGGCATTATTGTGACTGCTGTCTTGACTTTTCTTTTTAACCCCAGCATGTGTATATCCCTGAACATGTGCATGCAGGAAGCTGCAGAATTTCATTTCTAAATCCAAAAATACTTTTTCTGACTGGAACATTTTGCAACATGCCAGATGTATTGGCAAAAAAAATGGTAACTGTTCTCACAATCATTACTACCTCCCTGTAACAATAAAAATAAGTAACAATCAAATAAATGCCTGTTTAATATTCTCAGTTTCCTGCTGTTTTGTCTTTATCACCTGCCTTATGTGAATAACTGCAGTCTCTTTACAATAAATAGAAAATTAGCCCTTAATATTTGATTCAGAAGTAGATTAGCATGCAATGATGATAGTGACAGTAATCTTCAGGTGGAGAATTTGGTGCCATCCAACTGATATGGAGCTCCATTCTCAAGATCTCCAATCATAAATCATGTAAGTTTAAAACTTCTTAATGTCATAAACTCAATTATTGTAGCAAATAGGTCCTGAGATCTATTTTAGAAATTGTATATCAGATGATTATACTATAAATTATGATGGATGAAAGCAGACTTTAGAAACATATTTTTAAACATTGAAACTATAAATATAAAGATGAATTTGCATGGTTATGTATCTTCTTGTATTTAATATTTTAGAAAAAAAATAATAAAAAGTGCTTAAGGGTTAACTAATAAATATTGTATCTCATTACTTGTTACTGATATTCAATAACCAAATTGACTGTATAAATACTGAACTGGGCTTCTGAAGACTTCCTGAATAGGCCAATATTTTTATCTCTGAAATATAATGAAGAAACTCTAATAATTTGACTATACTATTAGCTATAAAAAGAAGAGGTGGAATTGTACTATATGTAAAAGATCACTACATATCTACAGAAATTGACATGATCAAAGATAAAAACAGGAGTGAAATGTTCACGGTTCGGACCAGATCTGGAGTACCAGTAGCGCCGCCCGCCCGTGGTTTGGTGATGGCTGGATGGCCACGCCCCTGAATTGGTCCGCCAGCCGCCACTTGGCCACCCTGCCCTGCCCAGTCTCTGCTCTGCAGCTTGCCTGCCTGAAGCACTGTGCCCCTGATCTGCCTGCCAGGTAAGCCTGCAAAGTCACGAACTACCTAGCTGCCCCTGCCCCCCCACTGCCCCAGCCTGCCTTCCCTACTGCATTCCGCATGGCCCTCAACCCCAACATGCTTTCCATGTGGCCTTTACAGTGTCCTTGTGGTCAGCTTGCAAAGGCAGGCAAGTGGAAGCCCACGTGGAAGGCAGGCAAGCATGTCAGGGTGGCCAGGAAGGGAGGTAGCAGCTTACTCCCTACTCCACAGCCCTTCCATGCTTGGTGGCCTTCCACACGGCCTTTCTGGCGGTCCCCCACGCTCACTTGCCTTCTGAAGTTGGCACCCAGCCCATGACGGGAGACCCACCACTTCTGGCCAGGCCAGTGGGTGGGTGGGCGGTCCTTGGGGGAGACGCAGCTGCTGCATTGGGGCTAAGAGGGGCAATGGCAGAAGAAGGAAGAAAGCAAACTGTGGCAGTGAGGGTCCATTACAGCCGTGTACTGCCTCTGTTGCAGAAGTTGCCACCGGCTGGCCAGGCAGCACCCTCTGTGTGGGGAGAGGGCCAAGCCTGAGCTTGGAAGCAGATCCTGCTCTCACCTTTCCGCTTTCTTCCTTCTCCCACCATGAAACAAAATCTAATGGCGGCAGCTTCAGGAGGGCAGGCAGACATATGCAGCCAGGGAGGGCGGGAGGGCAGTGAGAATGGTAGCCCCTTCCAAGCACAGGTCTGGCTCTCTCCCCACACGGGGAACTGCCACCTACCTGGCCACCAGTGGCTTCCGTGCTGCACTTGTAGTCACGTGGCTGGCCGGATTAACAGGTGTGGTGGGAACGCCTTGCCCGCCGCCTCCATGCACTGAGCTTGGCAGAGGCTGCTGCCACTTCTCTCGCTGCCCTCCTTCCCTCCCTGCCTGGCAGGAGAAGGAGGCAGGTGAGGCGGGAGGCAGAAGGATAAGCGGGGCTTGGCTCAGCCGCTGAGCATTTGGGGTGCACACCCCGGCTGTTGGGCTGCTTCCCACTACCACGCAAAGTTTGGCGTGGCAGGCTGGCGGAGGAAGAGGCCCCTGGTGGGGCGCTGAGGCAGCGGTGGTTCACCAGTTGAGGCTCAGGGCCGCAGCTCTTCCTGCCCACCTGCTCACCTGCCTCCCTTCCAGCTCAGCACGCTGAAGCCCGGAGCCTCAACAGGTAAACTGCCTCCGCCTTGCAGCATGGTTCCGGAATGGCAAAGAGCTTCCTTGGCCTCTCCCAAGAAATCTCTGCCGCAGCCACTGGCTCTCCCAAGCAAGCTCTTCACCATCCCGAAACTGCCCCATGCTGGAAAACTCCCCCGCATGGCACGGTTGCGGGATGGTGGAGAGCTTGTTTGCTTGGGTTCTGACTGACTCTATTACCGCAACTCTTCCATTGCTAGGGCGCCGCTTCACTCCTTTCTCTAGATTGTTGGGTGGATTGCAACATCGCTTCCACCTGGGAAAGAGCATCCTGGGAAAGAGCATCCGGGTTGTTCCCCCTGGTGGAGGTGCTGGTGCGCCATGGCTCTTGGGCGCTCGCTGCTTGTGGTATACAAAGAAGATTTGGATGTCAGTGTATTTGCACATTGATTAAACATATTCTATCCACCTATTTGCGAGAATATAGAATATATTTTTTGCTTGATGCATATTCTGTCAAATGTGGTACTGTGTTTGTCATGTTTCTAAAATAGCGATTGCAAACTGACAGCTTCCACAC
Source organism: Imantodes cenchoa (assembly GCA_027560375.1). Lineage (NCBI taxonomy): Eukaryota > Metazoa > Chordata > Lepidosauria > Squamata > Dipsadidae > Imantodes > Imantodes cenchoa. Next base: position 46,954 of record JANHGD010004730.1, on the reverse strand, counting down.
TGAACCTGCCCTCTGTCTGGCTGCTCAGATGCTTAATTCTTCTCTCCTTCCAGATTTCTAAAAAAGGGAGAAGGGAAATCCAAGAGAAAATACTTGCTCATCTTAGCCTTTTGATCTCTCTTCCTGCTTATCTTTTCAAGTTATTTAGCTAACTCAAGTGAAGCTGTCACTCCCAATAGAGAAATTGGCTAGCTTGACGGTTAAATTTTACTGCAGAGATGTGGGAAAAACAAAAATCCATTATTGCATTTGAGGGAAGCAAGCTAGATTTAGAAGGCATAGTTGCTCAAATCAGGAGTGCTGTTTTGAAGGGGAGCCTTAAGTGCTAAGGGCTCATCTGTTGTGTAGATAGGAGAGACCTTTTTCTTGTGTAGATCCCAGATTGTAGAATGAAGTAATTTGGTAGCTATATTTGGCACATGCCCTCCTATCAGTTAGGAAGATGCTAGATGTTGCTTAAAATCAAACACATCTTCCACCAGACTTTTAATGGTTTGTTAATTAATTTCATATTATTAGGTTGCTTTTATTTCTATTTTGATTTTACTGTATGTTTGGTCTAAATACTGTATTTTGTATACTGTTGTAAGCCTTTTGATTATCAAATTGATAAAAAGGCATGGTATAGATACCTTTTAAGGCGATCAAAATTGGTATAAAGAATTATTTATTTTTATTGATTTTACATTCCCCTACATTTTAGTTTTAATAAATGATGGAGAGTTGTTTTATGTGAGTGGGACAAAAAAAAATCAATATATTTCCACGTTTTACCATAACACCTTACTTATCCTTTACTCTTTTAAAAAAAATCTTAAATGCTGCCGATTTTCTCACAGGAAAGCTCCTCTAGGCTGACTCTTCTCTTTTTTGTAGCTTTTCAACAAATGCATGGAGAACAGTGTTATTCACATATTCATAGTGCTCCAGGTGTTGTTGTTTTCTGTCATATATGCATGATTACATTGTTTATTTTCTTTTCACTAGCTTTTGTAATGATCCCAAGTTAGGAGCGGTTTCTTTTTTCCCCACATCTATCAAACTAAGGGGTGACAGTTTCATTTTGTAGACCATTCATGACTTTAAGCTCATTACTGATTATGAGTGGTACCTGATTGTGTGCATCTAAATTTTTTCTTGTTGGACTCTCTGGAATGTTGGACTATCAGCTGTATGAAACTTTGCTTGCTCTAATACCTTACTAGTTCTTTCAGAGATATAAAGTTTTGCAGCCAGTGAAGCTATCTGCAGTCTCAATGTCACACTTTCTCCATTCAAATATTTCCCTTATTATGTGAAAAGGAGCTTGGGAATTGGGGTTTGAACACACTAACATGTTGTCAGAATGATAGAAATTAGTCTCTCCATTCCTCTACTGAAACATACATCTGAGAAATTGCTAATCCATTATGTCAGAAAGAACAAATTATTCTGTATAGGGTAAATTAATATTGTGTTACACAACAACATTTATAGATATATCTGGCTACATGTAATATGCAGTTCAGCCTTTGAAAGATAAAAAATATTCCAGACTGTAAAAACAGCTTACATCAGAAATCTTTTTGGATTTCTGTCAAAACATTACACACTATTAAGGGAATTTTTCTAAGTAGATGGCTATTTCTTAGGATGCATACTGCTCAGAACAGCTAAGCTTCTAGAAGAATGGAAAAACTAATTCAGCAAACTATCTGGGGCCATATGCTTTCTTAGATAAGAATGAGGTGTTTAGTTTTCAGGTCTTAATATGTTTTACAGACATTATTTTTATATTTTCTGCAGTCAGGTCAATTAAATTGTGCCTAATTTTTGCTAATTATAAATTTCAGAGATAAATTTTACAGAAAGGGGAATATACATCTGGAAGGCCATTTTGACAGAGAGCAAAGGATGGAATGAGAGCAAATTTGGTGTAATGGTTAAGACATCAGACTAGAAATGGGGAGACTGTAAATTCTAGCCCCACCTTAAGCACAAAGCTGTCTGGGTGACTCTGAACCAGTCACTTTCTCTTAGCGCTAGGAAGGGGGCAATAGCAAACAGCTTCTGAAACAACTTGCTAAGAAAAGCGCAGGGACTTTTCCAAGCAGTCTCTAAGAATTGAATGGGAGGGGGAAAATGGCTGGAATATGAGTTCTCTACTACAGGGGTCCCCTGCCCACGGATTGGTACCAGTCTGCAGCCCATTGGAAACAAATTCATGCAAGTGGCAAACAATCAGGAAAAACTTCTAAAAAAACATGTGCAGGAGCTAGGTTGCATGTAGGAAACCATCCCCAGAACTGTTTGTGAATGCGCAGAGGGAAAAGAACTCAAATGCCGGCATGCAGGCGGGTGGGCGGAGCCTCCCGTCCCCTGCGCGCGCTATTCAAACTGCCTTGTCGATCGGCTGTCAGCCGACGACAAGGCTTTTGCGAACCGGGAGCATTTCACCCCTGCTTGGGAGGCAATATCCAAAGCCACTCAGTCTCGTCTGGGTTGAGCTTAAGTCTGTTTTCCGATTTCCAGTCTAGTTTGTAACCTTGATATTTTTGGATTTCTAACCAGGTTCAGCCCTAATATATATACATGTCAACTCAAGAGTCATCTTACTGAGAAAAATTACACTGACTTCCTGATAAGTGGATATAAGATTATGGTCCTTCATGCAATTGAATTTTATATATAAATAAAATGGAAGAACAGGGGAAAAAAGATCATGCTTGAAACAGGTGGAAGGAAGGGGAAGAAAAGGACAATCAGTAACATGTAGATGAACTTGATTCAGAGTGGATATGGGACAGATTTCCACTCTGAATCTCTAGTTAATACTGATGTGATGGCCATAATAAATCAATCAAATAATCACAATTGGCTGGCTCTGCAGAGAGCTTTGATAAAAATTTTCAGCTGAAGGAGCTGAAACAAATCACAGCTATCGAAGCAACAGTACATCTATTTACAAAGAAACAATTCTATTGTAACAATTTCAGAATCAAGAGAGCTTGCGACGAAGCCAACACTTTCTCAAATGAGTGAGAAGGAGAAGAAATTCATATTCACTACACCAGGGTTAGGGAAATAGGTCATTTTGAAAACTGACATGGGTAGCTTTGCTTCTTGCTCGTTGTGTATCCTATTTTGCCAATTAAGCATCTGAGCAAGCTATGTATTGGTTTAAGCAGAGAAACAATGACCTGCTTTTCCATACTTGAAAGCATCTGCTTTCTTTCTTGTATTTTAATGTTCTCTGGGCAGGATTCATGTTGTTCACGGCATCCTTTGGAGAATAAAGGTGGCTAGAGGGCAGTCTTTAAGGATCAATTTGATATTCCTTTACAGCAGTGGTTCTCAACCTTTCTTACGCCGTGACCCCTTAATACAGTTCCTCATGTTGTGGTGACCCCCAATCATAAACTTATTTTTGTTGCTACTTCATAACTGTAATTTTGCTACTGTTATGAATCGTAATGTAAATATCTAATAAGTAGAGCAAGCCCGACAACGGGAAGAGGGACCGTGGCCGCGCGTGCAAAGTGGGGAAAAAAAGCGGAGGAAGGTTCTAATGCAGAGCAAGCCCGGCAATGGGGAGGAGGAGGCGCAGGCACGTGCAAAGTGGGGAAAAAATCGCCCAGTGCTGGGTCGGTCAAAGTCTCCTAATAAAGTTTCTGTACATTTCTCTTCGGGTTCCTAACACCATGAGAATTTGTCTTTTGCTATGGTCTTAGGCGACCCCCGGGAAACAGTCATTCGACCCCCAAAGGGGTTCCGACCCCCAGGTTGAGAACCACTGCACTACAATTGCATTCCAATTGCATTAGTGACTGTTACTATTTCTTCTTTGCTCCCAAAAAGTCTCAGGAATGGCTTCTAAAGGATTTTTAAAGTTTGAATTAAACTGTTATTGTTTGCCCAACAAAAGGGGAAAGTGTTAAATATGTAATTGGAGAGTAATCCTATTAACTGTATTTTATTGTAATAAAAGTTAAAGAACATGAATTCTAATGTTATTTTGCTTTTGGAAAGTAACTACCATGATAGCCTTGGCTTGGAGCCAGTTGTGTTCTTCTGTTCTGGGGCTTACTAATTCTTGAAGAAGTTAAGTCACAGGAATTTATCATCGTGGGAGAAAATGAAACAGGAAAATTGACATTTTCTACTGATTAAGAGTTCACAATATTTCAGAATAAGGCATTGGGGACTGGATGATAGAAATTATTTGAAAGGATGGGGGGAATGCCTACCCTTTCCTCATTGTAATTAAATATGATAATGTTTAGGAAAATAGCATTTAACTGTCTATTCAGCTAAATAAAATAGCCCCGTAGACAGGAGCTGGGTGACAAGCAGTTCATGGCCTCCCCTATGCCTTATTTTTCATTGATTTATTTACTGCAGTTCCCAAAGCCACCAGAGATCAATCTGCCAAATTCTGATTACAGGTTGCCCAATAATAGAAGTGGCACAAGTTTTTGTATTTTCCCCCCTACAAACTGAGAATAAAACAAGATTAGTGAACTTATTTGACAATAAAAAAGAAATGTAAAAACAAAATTAAAAAGAAAAAAACCAGCCTGTCCCTCTGATGAAACAATCAAATCATTAATCATAAAGATCTTGGCTACCAGAGTAGGAAGTTTATCCCCAAGTGTAAAATTGCTGCCTACCATTCTTTAAAGGGAGGCAGCAGACGATCAATACTTTGCTTTAATAAAACATTAAAAACAAAAACAGACATAATTGGTATTATAATGGAAAATAAAACACAATAGGTAGCTTATAATTTATACATTTATGTCAATTATTTTGGGACGGAGAGCTTTTTCATATTAAATGGGTATTAGCCACATTTATAAATAAAAATATGCCTCATCCTAAAGATACCAAAAAATCAACACATAAACATACAAAATACGGAAATCCCATGCCTGTAACAATATTCTGGGAACAGCATTTTGTGAAACTATCTATTTCAAAAATTACATAGTTTCTGTTCCAAGAAACATTTTAACAGATGCTAGAAACAAGTTATCAAAAGCAGGGCGCACCTGTCACTCTTCGTAGTAGTCACCGTCTTGCTCCCGGATATGTCATGAAGGCTTTCCTGAATGACAAGCTGCAATGGGATGTCATCCTCAGCTTCCTCATCATGCATTTTTGTAGTATCATACAGGTTAAAACCACATATCTTAAATTACAGAATGAGATGGGGTTAAATGTTACGTTGCAACTTCTAGAAATATCAATAGCTAGGGACATAGAAATGTATGACGATAAAAAAAACCCAAATAATTCTTAACCATCCTGTCTCAATCTCTTTTTGAGCATTAACTTGATAGACATGAAAACCATCGGGATCACACTAGGCAGACCAGGTTATCAATTGGACTTCTTTTTGCTCCTCTTTCTGAGCACATGCCTATGCCAAGGAACCCAGAGCTTGAGGGCTCAATTCTTCCTCATGCTGCATTCTCCTATCTTTAGTGCCCCCACCCTTGCTAAGCTCAACATGTTCCTACTGAGATCTCTTTTGCAATGCCCCTCCTCGCTCTGCTCATATTTGTTGCATGGGTCAAGAAAGTGCTGGGTCATGTACAACATAAAGCAACAGTGCAGCTGAAAGTTGCTTAGACTGAATGGAAAGAGCTGCAGAACACCTCGATTTTATTAACAAACATCACTAGTATTTGATTTAATAGTCTATTACTGTTCAGGAAACACTCTCTGTTATATATTAAAACTGGCTTACACCATAACAGAATTAGTGAGAGAATTAAGCCAAACTGGAGCATTTTAACTGGCATTATTTTCAGTTCTTCCCCCCATTAAAATCAATGGTATTGAGATATATTTTTATTTGGCTGCATCAAAATAAATGCAAAAATATATGCATACATATTGAAAGACGGTTAAAAATTATTAAGCAAAGTTTATAGGATACAGGAAAATCACAAAACACTTTTTCTCTTTGGAAGGCTAACACATAAAAAGCAAAACATGCAAATGCAAATGCGCGCACACACACTTGTGTTACTCCTGGAATAGTAAAAAACAACATTCCAGAAATGCCAACGTTTAACTTTTATTATTTAGAAATAGCTTAGGAAGCTAAGCTTTGGGAGAACTTTTTATAATGACAACACACATTTTCCTCACCTTTCTCCCACATTTGAAACACAGACTGCTCACTCTAAGCAAGTGTCAAAACCAAAATGTGATGTTTGATGTATTGAAAAATGATCCTGGGCTCATTGCATCATTGCAGCCATTAATAACTCACTATAAATATCTGACTGTAAGACATTCTCTCAATCACCGAACTTGGAAGGGCAAGTTTATTTTCCATTAAATAGTTATACTCTGTCTTTGCACTCCAGTTAAGCATGTTGCAAAGACAAGGCTACTGTGCTAAAACAGTCCATAAATAAAAAAAATGACTTGTTGCTTTTTCTGTGATGCCTGCTAGTTTTATATTGTAATGATGCCATAACACACAACACATATCACTGATTATGCTATCACAAGAACTCCTTCCACAATATGATCAAGAACTAATTCCAGCTACTCTGGGGTAAAAATATGTGCCATACACACATCAGTAGCAAATTGGAATGGTTTTATATTAAAAACATGCACGCGCGCGCACACACACGCACACACACAAAAGATGAAGAAACATGGCTGCAAAAGAATGGTGCATTGCGGATATTCTGTCCAGCTGGAGATGAAGTGTTAACAATTTTAATCTAATTCATTTTCCAAAGTCTGTCACCCTCCAAAAAAGCAGAGGAGTTATCCAGAAAGCAGAAATCAACACAGACAAATCAAATGTTTTAGATATTCAAATGTTAAGAGTTGAAAGGAAGCAACAGCATTTTTGAGCAAAGGGAAATTTATTTTTCAACAACTTCAACATGAATTATAATGGACTAAAAAGATATTTTGCATATTAAACACTTTTCTTATAAAAGAACAGAAGAAAGAACATCAATAAACAAGAATGAGTTCAGTTTATTGTAAAATATTTTTACCAGTTTGAAAGTCTAAATAATCAAAATATTTAGAAAGTCCTTTGTTCTAGGGAAAGATATGAATATGGAGTAATTAGTCTCATTTGGTTTGAATTCTACATTAATTAGTCATCCAGCTGACAAAGTAGAGCAACTCCTCGCTTGATCCAATGCTGGACTGGCTGGTTGGTTAACAACTTCATTGCAATGACAAAGTTAGTTGAATGCCCAGTTGTTGAAAGGACTCCTTTGCGTTCACTTGTCTTGTACAGTGGACACACATAAGCATTTGATTTCTGGATCTCTGATGTTTTGGCTGCAAGGGAAAAATTCTGTAAGGTGAAATAACTGAGGATAAAATGAAATAAAAATACTGAATGCTTACAGCTTACAAACTACACTGCAGCACGATGGAATAGAACTGAAGGAAAACAACAACTTTAATTTAATTAATTAATTAATTAATTAAATTTATTTTAATTGTTAAATGCCTTCAATAAATATAATGCTTTCTGAAAAACATCTGAGATTGGATTGATTTTCATGGGAGGAAGTATCTGGTCCAAACTAGTACCTAGAAATAAATGTCAGTCATGCTGTCATTTGAGGGTTTTTAAAAAAAATAATGATAAATATTCAGATCAATGAATCTTTGTCTAGAATATTGATACCATGTTACAAGAGAGATTTCTTGTTATAGTCAATGATCTTACATGCAATATATTAAAGATAAAGGAAAATGTTTCCGCTGCCCAGTCACGTCTGACTCTATGGGGTGATGCTCATCTCAGTTTCTTGGCCAAGAGAGCCAGTGCAAAGATATTTCTGTAGTCATGTGGCCAGCATGAGGCTGACGGAATGCTGCTCCCTTCACAACAAAGTGGTACCTATTTATCTACTACTTGCACTTGTATACTTTCGAACCGCTAGGTTGGCAGGAGCTGGGGTAAGTAAGGGGAATTCACCCTGCTGCATAGCGCTGGGGTCTTGAACTCAGGCTGCCAGCTTTCCAGCTGACAAGCTCAGTGTCTTTAACCACTGAACCATTGTCCCCTTGCATGTAATATATTACAGTAATGTAAACAGCAAGTTTAAAATGCATAATCACCTGCAGCACCGATCCACAAAGATAGGATGATGGAGGCTGCATGGAAGCAGCTTCTACCACCATACCACCATGGATCAAGAACTCCAGCTGATCTATGTGAAAGACAATGAAATGGTGCAGAACTATCAATACTATCAAATTGCTTCTTCTAGAACCATATCTCACACAAGGCATAGCAATTGGTTCTTATTTTTCCCAGTTGGCATTTAGGAAAAATTTAGTGGGAAGGGAAATAAAAATATACAGGGTTCCCTCAGTACTTGTCGTTAATTGGTTCCAGGAGGCATGATGACTATCAAAAATGATAGCACCAAACAATTTTCCCCCATAAGGAATAATGTAGTGTGTTACAAGGCAGCCGACACTGATGAGTTCTAGCTTGTGCATTGAATACCAAACAAACGATGAGAACTGGGACAAAATTTTCACATCAAAATGTGTTGAGTTCCAAATTCAATGAGTTTCAAACCAGTTGAGTGCCAAGGTACCATTGTATATAGTAAATGTATATAGAAATGTAGTTTTGCTATCCTGGCAACAATACACTATTTGTATTATACCTGGATACTAGCTATAATGATATTTCTTTTTTAAGGCTAACATCCAGATATTAAAAATAAGAATTCTGATGTGAGCAACTTGAAAGGAAACAACTAGGACAGTGATGACTAAACTTTTTCTCATGGGCCGACAGCGTGCACGTATGCGTGCCGACAGCCATGATTCAATTTGCACACTATCCCCCCCACGCCCCTGCACATGCACGTGCTAACCCTTGCTCCCCATGCATGCGCACATGACCCCCCCATGCTCCCCTGCCCGCTCACATGCATGTGTGACCCCCCACGCTCCCTCTGCCCCCTCCGCACATGCACACGCGACCCCCCTGCCCTGTTTTGGGACTAGCAGGCTTCCCTGCAGCCTCCTGGGACCAAAAATGCCCCCCCACGCATGTGCGTGTGATCTCCTCCACCCCCTCAAATAATTATTGGTCAAAATTTTGCTTACCTGGTTTTATCCAAATAATGGGCATCATGTCAAACAGAATTTTGGGATGTTGTTCAGTTAGGAGCCCTCTGGTATTTAAAAAAAAACACAACTGTGGAAAACTAATATAATGCAGTTGAAAAGAATGAAGTTTTATGTAGTATAACATATTTAGGAAAAAGAAGAAAACTATAGCTATTCCAGTAATCATAAATTTGATCTTCCACCATAAATTAAGGATTAGTGCTTCAGCATAGAGTGGTTATATTTGTGAAGTTATTAGTGAATGCCACTTCCTATTCAATTAAATGGAGGGAAATGATCTGAGCAAATATTAATAGACAGATGTTCCTAGTTAGAGAACATCCAGATGTTAGAAGATGGGAGTCCAGAAGAATGTGTTCATATTAGTGTGAGATGGTAAAGAAGGGTACAAACTCAACTATCATTTGCAATATTTACTATTATTCCCATATTTTAAAAGAGAAACTTCCCTTTAACTTGACTTCTGCCGTCCACTCCCCCACCGCAGGGAGGTGGAACGATCTAATCCAGGCACCTAATGGACCCCGAGGGGTTCCAGAGGGAGCTTGGGGAGTTTCCTGAGGCCCTGGTTCACAATCCATCCGACGCCCTCGCCGACGCCTGGCATAGGGCGGCGACGGGGGTGATTGATCGGATTGCGCCTTTGCGGCCTCTCCGAGGCAGTGGATCCCAGACGGCTCCTTGGTTTACTGAGGAGCTCCGGGAGATGAAGTGCCAGAAGAGTCGCCTAGAGTGACGCTGGAGATCCAGTAAAGCTGATTCCAACCGAACACAGTTAAGAGCCTATATTAGGACTTACCTAGTGGCGATAAGGGCGGCAAAACGTGCTTTTTTCCCCGCTCATATTGCATCCGCAGATTCTC
>JANHGD010004729.1:45746-58153 GCA_027560375.1 Imantodes cenchoa | reverse complement strand
GGCATTGACCACTCTGTTGCTGAAGTCGTATTTTCTGCAGTCGAGTTTGGAGCAGTTTACATTAAGTTTGAAATGATCGTGTATTGTTGCGGTTGAATCTGAAGAAATTGACAGGTAGTACATTGTGGTAGATGATTTTATGAACTACATTTAGATCAGATCAAAGGCGACAAAGTTCTAGGCTGTCTAAGCCCAACATTTCAATTTGGTGGAATAAGGTATTCTGTTGCGAGCAGAGGAGTGGAGGACTCTTCTTTCGAAATATTTTTGAACTCTAGATTGTATTGGTATAGTGCGGGTTCCAGACTGGTGAGTTGTATTCAATAATTGGTCTTGAATTGGCCTTGAACAACGTGTGTGCTGTGAACAAGGTTTCACAGTTTTGGGCTAAGGCACAGTAAGCACTTTCCTATGTATCCATCCCACTCTCCTTCAAAAAATGAAGTATTCTAAAAATGAAATGTTCACATTGGCAAGAAGTGATACCATCAGATTGGCCTAGAGGCACCATAAACCTTTGAATCAGCACTGATTGTGAATCAAGTTTTATTCACTGACTTAGTAATGAACTGTAGTCCAATACCCTGCACATTGGCATAAAATATGTCATCTCCATTTTTGCACCATCCTGCCTCTATTTTTTTTCCAGACTGCCAAGCATTGGCCTTTTCTCTAAGAAAAGAAAAAAACAAACACTCCTTGACTGAGCTAAAGTGCTGTGCTATATCTTTGAGTCTATAGAAAACTATGCCAGCATAACTTTTTTTTTTAACCACAGGTTTCTATGGGATTTCCAGACACAAAGTTGTAAATGATGCTAATATAAATTTGCAGAGCACTTAAAAAAGAGAATTCTCAGTCCTCCAGCCTTCTTTTTCTCTCCCTGTTCCAAATGTCATTAGCTGGCAGGAAACTTCCACTAATCACTCTCCTTAATATAGAGTTCTTTGCACAATGGGGAGAAGCAGATGAGTTTGACAGCAAAAGGTTTGTAAATGTGTTTAAAAGATATTGGACACAAGGCTACAGCTGTTCCAGAATACAGCTGAAACCATATACATCAGCATCCTAACTGTCAACTGGTAATCAGGCTCCCTTTGAACATATCTCTGCAAAACACATGTGCAAACAGAGCAAGTTTTGATATTCAATTTGTATAACTGCAATTCACAAATACTAATCATGAAAAAGTGATTCAAAGACATGAAACTCAAGAGAAAGAGATGGGCAGAGAAAGAGGAAAAAAATAGTTCTTGCACCAATTTTCAAAGTGCCTTTAGGATTATAAACTACAGTCAACAGTTCAGATTGTTCTCTTTTTCTTTGCCCATCTCTTTCTCTTGAGTTTTATGTCTTTAATACTGTAGGCTTTGGGCAATCTCTTTTTCTTTTTTTCCCTTTGCTTCCACTATTTAGCTGAATGGAGGAAATATTACATCTGCCCAAGAAAAGCATTTAACTCCAACTGCCACTCTATTTGTGGCTATTAAATAAGATATAATTCCAGATAAAATTTATCTGATAATTTCAGATTAATGCCAGGTCAGTGTGGAAATGCTTCAGTCTTGAACATGTATATCTAACTGAAACCCCAATTTATCTTAATGGAGTTTATCTAAGTAGATTTGTTTAGGAGTGTAAAATTGCCTTAGATCCAAGGTGATTTGAGGTTCTCCAGATGTTGTTGACTCTAATTTCTAGCAGTTTTAAAGTTTCCAGTGGTGATGTTACGCTGTGGGTTCTAGAGAAAGAACTGAGGAAAACAAGTTCCAATCCTGTTTCTTTTTAAAGCAGAGAACACTGACCAAATTATTTTGTTCTGCGTGTGTGTTCCTATTGAAGTCTACTTACTACAATTAAATTCCCTAGGTAAAGGATCAGATCTCCGGCTGAACTCTGCTCTGACTTGTAGCAACAGTAATTAGCATGACCGGTGGTTAGGGATCCTGGGTATTGTAGCTTGGAAACATTTGGGGGTTATTAGTTCCTCAATCCTGTCATTGAAGATAGTATTTGTTGGATCCGTTCATCTTGCGGAATTGTTTAAAGTGGTTTTTTTATATCCATCTCTAAAATACGATAAAATGGGAATACAATAAAGTAAAACTAGCAAGTGGCAGAAGAACTATCATAAAATAAAATTTAGTCAATAAATGAAAATGATTTTTGAGTAAATACTATCATAGGAAAGCCCAGTTCCTCCTAGAGGGAGCAATTCTTCATCTGATCATTTAGGACAGCTCTCTCCAATATTGGGCATTCCATATGCTCAATATTCCATATGCTCCCATTATCTTCATGTTCTGTTATCAACAGCCTTTAGTCATGCTGGGTTTGGGGCTTTTGAAATCTTGAATTTTCCAGGTTAAGAAAAGCTTTTTGGGATAATTGCTTTGGTAGTTTCCACTGAAAGCAAAGAATCAATCCATGAATGAGGAAAGTATCTACCACTATGACTTTCTTGGCCATCCTTCTCATGTTAGCAGAATAACTTTTGCAGTAATTGCTCTTTTGTTGAACAATCCCTGAATAAAGCTTTGCCTACACTATAAATCTGTTTTTTCTTGGGTCTTTAAATGTAACCTACTCTCCATTAATCACATGGGAAAAAAACATTCACATCATCTAGATTTGAGATGCCCGTTGTGTTTATAAGGTCAATATTTTCAAGAACATCTTCTTTGCTGAACAAATTTTCTCCCCAAAAAAGAATGCTAGCTAAAGTACACATTTTCCTCAGGATTTGCAGAAGAGGATCATGACAAATGACTATGAAACCCCTGGATTGAATTCCTAAATAGTGTAAGATCTGATCAAACAGAAAATGCATATGCAAAGCCTGTTTCTTTTATAACCTTAGTTGCTCTCAGGCTGCTGAATAAAAGTTCAAGATATCTCAGTTTTTTGGCTAAGATAAAATATGTTGGTTATTTTGCAAAATATCATCCTATTAGTGTCCCCATTATGGAAGCCATCTTATTTTTATATATTTTTAAAGTTATTAAAATACTGTATAAAAAGAGGAAAAAGATTCTTAACTGTTATATTCTACTGTACTAACATTTTGTTAAAAATTTAAGGTTGTATTTTATTAAAGCCTTCTAAATTTTCAAAAGTTTTATAGAAGCACTATCTTTTTTATTTTATACTGTATATGTAAAATCAAATGTCAGAAGGTGTTTGTGTTCAACTCCAAAATACTTAACTAAATAACTAGTAAATAACCTTTTTATGTATTTTAAATTCACCCTATAATATTGAGAACAAGAAACAATGGCACTTTCAAAAATGAAAATGGTGAAGTTTCTTTAAAAATATGTATATGCTATGAACAGACTGTCATTTCTCACAACCGTTTGGGAATATGAGTCGACTTAACATTAAACACATAGCATCTGTTAAAAAAAAAACGGAGAGCCAGCTCATTTTCCAAAATTTCTTTGATTCCCAATTCCTATAATGTAGAATTGGGAATACAGAATGTGCTCATTTGAGAACTACGAATTTGAGCATTCTCTTTGTTACAAACTTATCCAAACTCAAAAATGTATCTGGACTATATCTTGAAATGTTTGTCATGGCAGAATTCCAATTTCACCTGATTTTTCAGACAGGAATTCTTAATCAAATCTCTAGTTTCATTTGGAAATGTAGCTTATATTTAATTTACCATTTTTTCCTATTTTTTATTTTACATTTTATTTACGAAAGGCTTCAAAGGATGTGATCTATGCATTTTCTAGCATAATTGTGTAAACAGAGAGTGATGAATATAAAATATAAAGAGCTTTTTCTTCTCGATCGTTGATGGGTTAGTGTTGTAAACAGTATGGCAGGCTAGATTTATTTCCCGTCAAATAATGAAGTGGGATCATTTGGCATTCTGCCCAAGAACATCAGACTCTTGTCACTAAACCTAGAAGAATGGCTTACTAGACAAAATCTGCTATACAAACTACTGTACTAGACAACCTGGAATCATAGGCCAGTCTGCTATAATAGTTCATCTTTCTAAAATATTGCAGATATGATATCATGTATTATGCTTTCCATAAACGTATACGATCACATTGTGAAGTTTAGGGTTATGCCACAATGAATATGCGCTAATATCACAGTATTTCTGGACATTCAATGTGTCACAGAGACCTTATAAGTAATAAAAATAATACAAATTAAGTCATTTATCTTAGATTAGCTCAAAAGTTTCCCACAGCAATGATTCCAACCATGGTTCATATAAGTGCTTCTCTTAGAAAATGTCAACCAAACTTTGAAAAGAATGGTTGTAAGTCGAGGACTACCTGTAACATAACTTCTAATTTTTTTTACAATAATTTTTATATTATGCAATTCAGGGCATTGTACAACTGAAACATAACAAGCCAGACCTACCTCTGTAGGCAACATATTCCATAATATGGAAGCAAGGTCGAGAAAGGCCACTCTTACTTTTACCTCATCTTGAGGCACAACCTTGAGTAGATCCTATGTAGTGTTCTTACAGAATGGACAAAATCGTGTTCCCTAAAGTGCTCACTAGTGTGATTCACAACTGTGTCCAATATGGATCAATAGGTAATTAATTCAATAGCATTTTGAATTGGGCCCAGTATACCTGCATCCAGTATACCAACTCCAAAATAGGAGCCATCCTATAATACAATTTTCCCCCCAGTAGGCAATCTGTTCTATATGTCTACTTCAGATCAGGTGTAATTCCCACCAAGAGCAAACCCTGGAACCATTGTTTCTGGAGAGCCTAGTTATTCATGGATGACCACCAATTCTGTCTCATTAACTTATAGTCTAACCGTATTTCTCCCTGCTAAGTCACTGATAGCCTCCAGGCATATGTTCAAATTCCATAACATCTCTGGCTCAGACCGGAGTGGCAAAGTACGATGAATTGTACTTTTAGCTATCAGCATCGTGATGATACCTCATTGCAAATAATCTTTTCCAAAATTTCATATAGATGTTAAATGCAGGTAGTCCTCGACTTACGACCACAATTGTGCCCCAAATTTTTGTTGCTAAGTGAAACATTGGTTAAGTGAATTTTGCCCTATTTTGTAGCTTTTTTTGTGCCACAGTTGTTAAGTGAATCGGTTAAGTTAGTTACATGGTTGTTAAGTGAATCTGGCTTTGATTTTTGCTTGTCAGAAGGTCGCAAAAGGGGATCACATGATCCCAGGACACTGCACCCGGTCATAAATACATGCCAGTTGCCAAGCATCTGAATTTTGATCACATGATTATGGGGATGCTGCAAGAGTGGTGCGGTGGCCTAGAGGTGGGGCTCTCGCCTCACAGTCAGGAGGCTGTGAGTTCGATCCTCGGTAGAGGCAGATATTTCTCACTCTGGACACAACGAGAATGTATCTGCTGAACAAAACTCCATACTGGCAACAGGAAGGGCATCGGGCAATTAAACACTCTGCTAGCTACATTCAGTTGCCCAGACTCCACCCTGCAAGTGATGATTATGGGGATGCTACAACAGTTGTAAGTGTGAGAAATGGTCATAAGTCACTTTTATCATGCTGTTGTAACTTTGGTCACTAAATGAACTGTTGTAAGTCAAGGACTATCTGTAACAGAAAAAGGAGACTGAACCCTATGATATCTCACATTGGGGCACCACGTGCTCAATTCCTCTTTCTAATAAGTCAAAGGTTTTTTTTAATTCTTAAACATTTGTAGAAGACGGTTTAATACTATTATCTGGATCAATAGTGTCATATTATGCAAAGAAAACCAGCATGCAAAACAGATTTAGAATTTGGAATTATATGTCAAGTATATAGCAGCACAGGATTCTGATTTGTGTCCAATATTTTTCTAGCTATCTACAACAGTTCTAACATTGAAAATGAAGCAGTTGTCCATCATTTAATAAACAGATTTTCAAGAATAATATTGGATTTATATGTTTTATCAAGCCATGATTTAACTAACCAACATTAAATCATTCACAACTGGCTGGGTTCACATACAAAATGACAAGACATTTTACAGCAAATCATAATAGCTTGCATTATACAACATAGTAAGGTAAAATCAAACTACATCACAAATTGATGCAATACTGAAAACAACTTAGGTGTTTTACTTTGAAAGAAAATGAGTTTTCCACAATCTCTTAAACTGATAGCATTTATTTCTATAAATGATTTTGTTATGTGAATATTGTTGCAGTGTTTAAGCTGTACTTGTTTTTTCCCAGTGTAAGAAGTATAGGTTTGATATAGTTTATAGAAACGGTCAGCAACTTTGCTCAAAGATTTCACTATTTTCTTTGACGGCTTCCATTCTGCATATATGATAAACACAAGACATCAATTTTCAGGATACACAGTAATCTCTTTGGATAAAAGATGCTTAAGCTAATATTTTATTCATGGGGGTCATTATTCATTTTGTAAACTCACTGGAGATGAGGAATTCAGGCAGGATACACTTCGGAGTCCTTGGTGCTCTCTGGGCTCAACCGTTTGCTTGCAGAATTTCATTACCCAACTAAGTGGCATCATCAGTGTTAAGTGAGTGAAGGGTTTGTTCTCTGTTTATATATAGTAGCTTGCCCTGTCAGTGTTAGAGAAAGTGTAACTTTCTCCTTGGTATTTCCCTCATTAGAGTATTGTTTTCTGCTTGATGGTTTGTCTGGTGTTAATCCCTGCTGATTTGGGTGACATTAGCCATATCATTTGAGCTGTTTTCCATCCAGTTGAGCAGCATATAGAGAAGCTTTGTTTCTGACAATCGTGGGCAAGTTATGCTTTCATAGGCATAACTTTTTTTTCTTTTTTCTGAGTAGCACCAAGGAAAAATTGTATAATGCATCCATAGACAAATTCAAGAAATAATGAGCAATTGAGATTGTTGGTTTTTTTTTCAATTTGCTCAGCTGGTTTTACATTCTTTATCCTTGGCTGATTCTAATGAACAAAAAGGGTTTTAACTGCACGTCCCCTTCTACTTGACCCTAGCGGTGGAGGAATATTCAGTCAATTCTCTAGAGTCTAGATAAGCCTGGAGGTTCTCCAAATATTTTGCAGCTGTAACTTCCAGGATTCCCCAGCCAGCTTAGTATCTGAAATTACAGTCTTCCCAGCACATCTGGAAGCTACCAAAGTGAAGAAGGCTTAATGCTAACGTTTTCTAACTAAAGACACTCACAGGCAGCTGCACACTACATTCCAATAACCTAAAATGAAGTTCTAATACTCATTTGCTGAGGATCACAGCAGCTTTGTCTCAGAGGAAGAGGGAGAAAAATAGTGTATGAAAAACTCTTCATTTTTTTCAGAAGCTGTGAATGCTCCAGCACTGGAAGTTTTTAAGAAGATGTTGGATAACCATTTGTCTGAAGTGGTGTACTGTTTCCTGCCTAAGCAGAGGGTTAGACTAGAAGATCTCCAAGGTCCCTTCCAACTCTGTTATTCTATTCTATTTTCATTCTTTTACCAATCATCTCCTTCCATCCCTACCATGCAAAACTTCTCTTAATCACATGTGTTTGATGTGGCTAAGCAGTGCTGACTGGTGGGACCACGAGGGAGGGCTTTCTCTGTGGCGGCCCCGGCTCTCTGGAACCAATGACTCCCCACCCTTCTGGCCTTTAGAAAGGCTATCAAAACCTGGCTGCGCCGGCAGGCCTGGGGCCACTGATGTTATGAGTGTGATCTGCAGTGGCCCAGGGAATGTATGAATGGGTATGGATGTGTCTAAATTAGGGGGGGAGGGAGCTTGTGGTTTTAAACTGTCTTTTTATTTATCATTTATTGTATTACTTTTTATATTGCTTTTTATTGTTACTGTTTTGTTTTCTCATGTTGTAAGCCGCCCAGAGTCCCTGCAGAGTTGGGCGACATATAAGCACTAACAAATAAAATAAATAAATAAATAAATAAATAAATAAATAAATAAATAAATAAATAAATAAATAAATAAAATTAGCAAACCATTCACTTCATGCACTTCAAATGTGCTATATAAAGCATATGGTGGGGCGGGGGCACTGATTTGTAATGGAGAAATAGAACTAGACAGATGTGAACAACCTTTTATCCAATTCTGTCCAGATTCTCCTGATGCTTTCCTTATCAAACTTATCTTCTCCCTCCCCTGCAATCGTGGTTCTGTTATGCTGTTTGGCCCTCAAGATACATACTTTTCCAAGTTTCCTTGTGCCGTTTAAGCTATTTATTTTCCTTCCATCAAATAATATGACAACCCTGCAGTTTCCTAAAGAAAAAGAGCCACAGCTGTTCTTTGGAAGGACAGACACTGAAGCTGAAGCTCAAATACTTTGGCCAGCTAATGAGAAAGGGGGACTCATTTGAAAAGACCCTGATCCTAGGAAAGGTCGAAGGCAAAAGGAGAAGGGCACAGCAGAGGATGAGATAGTTAGAAGGGATGGGTTCCTCCCAGTTCGGACCAGATCACCTGAACCGCTAGTGACACGCTGGTGACGCAATGATGGTGTCACGTATCCGGTTCTGTTGGTGCAGGTTCGTGGGCGCCGCCATCTTTTTTCAGGATTTTTTTGCTAATTTTTACTTATTTTGATGGCTTCTCCGCTTCCCCTGCTTTGAAAAGAGCCCTCCCGCCTGCAACCAGGTTAATACTGACCTTTACTTCTTCGCCTAAAACACACCTGATGAGCCCCTCAGCTGTCTTTCGGGCTGAATCTTGCAACAGAGCATGCACAGAAATGAAAACACACATGGCGATGCACGTGAGCAAGCGGGCGGAGCGAGCGCACCGGCAGCGAAGGTAAGTGGAACCCAACCCTGATGGTTAGATAGTGTCATCAACACAACATGAATTTGGGCAAACTCTGGGAAACAGTGGAAGAGAGTGGCATGTTCTCGTCAATGGAGTTGCGAAGAGTCAGACATGACTTAATGACTAATCCACAATAACAACCCTCTCTTTATTTGTTAAATAAAAAGACACTGTTTTTTCTTTACAAAGGGGAGAAAAATAATACCAGGAAACATAATGTGATCTAGTTGTTTCGAAATGGAAATCGGATGATTTGGCCAGCCTCCACCTGAATTTGCTCATAGACCCATTTCCGGTTGCAGCGACATTCTGCCCCACACTTGGTTGAATTACACTTAGGACAAGGGTAAAAGCAGCCCAGGCAGTTCTTCTCTAGACAATCACACAAATCTGTTTTATTGGAAATCAGGTGGCCGTGTTTGTCATATTTCTTCACAGTCCTATAAAATAGCAGACAGGAGAACCTTGTCCGATTTTTAGAATATGAAGTAAAAAAAAATGAAAATGCACAGCAAAGCAAAAAAAAGTATATCTCCAGAATTCCCCTCTGATACTATTTTAATGTACAAATAAAGGACATTTTTATCTTTACCTCAGAATGGAACGCAGCATTACCAGAGGCCTATTTAAAAGAGGGGGAAGAAAATTGCTTTGACAGATGGTTCCTGAGGACTGCTTAGCATGGGAATTTTTTAAAACTCAGGTAAACTATAAATGGCAGCAGTGGTGTGCCAGATTGTGTCCTGTTAAGATATGCACTTATTTTATACGAAAGCGATATCCCCAGTGGAAAAGAGAAATATTAGGATTCTGATCAGCTACATAAGTCTTAAAAGCAGGGCATGCAGAGCAGCAAATTAAATTCCAATTAAGCAGAGGATTGCCAGATTGCTAATATGGAAAACAGCCAGCCATATAGACTGGATAGCAAATTTAATTCCCAACCAAACTAACTAGAGATAAAAACTGATATGTGGCTATAGTATTGGAGACTCTGTGTGAGTGTGTGAGTGTGTGTGTGTATGTAGTTCTTGACTTATGACCACTTCCTTAACAACCATTCAAACTGGACATCATAAAATGCCATTCCACCTCCTTGCCCCCCAAATTCAGGGTGGGGAATTTGTGGCGGGTGGGGCGTGTTTTGGGATTATTATGTGTGTTAGGCGCTTTGTGAATTTTGTTGTATGGGTATACTGTGTATACAATGACAATAATAAAGTATTTATATCACATGATCACATTTTGGACACTTGGCAAGTAGCTTGCAGCGTCCTGTGATCACTTGACCATGATTTATATCCTTTTTGCTGGTTTCTGGCAAAAAACACCCATTCAGAAGAATGGCTTCTCGTTTACAAGCATGGCATTTACTTAACGAATACAGTTTCATTTAACTACCACTGCAAAAAATGTTGCAAATTCAAGTCACATGGGTGCCTTGACTTATGGCCATAATGATTTATACCCAAAAATCTGGTTGAATTGCTATCATAAATCAAGGACTATTATATATATGTAGTGTGTGTGTGTGTGTGTGTGTGTGTGTGTGTGTGTGTGTGTAAAAAAACAGTCTATTCATTCTCTTTGTCAAAATAATAATATTCCTATTTTGATATGTTTTATAATGGATTCCTTTTTGTCATCACCCACTTATTAGGGTTCCAAAATTGATTCAAAGCCTTTTAAGATTCCCATTTAGGTGCAAAACTACATAGAACTATTAGTCAACATATTGAAGATCACTGCTACATTGCTGGATGTTCTTTCTGTGGTTTCTTAGAAAGAATAAAATGCATGAGGACTAGAAAAAAGCTATATGTAGCACTCCAAAATAACACTTCTAATTTATTCTTGTCCCTTAAATATTTTTATGAAGATATTTAGAAGAGACATTCTGAATATGAAACAGTGTTTCAGCTTGAAATTTCAAATCCAGAAAACTTTCTCACCATTAATGTTAATTGTATTTCATTCTGTGTGTGTGTGTATGTATGTGTATGCAAAACACACTAAATTTAAACCAATATTTGTATTTCTCTTGGCTCCACCCACTTGTAGTATGATACACACGACTCTCTGTGAGCAAATGCAGCCCTCAAGCCCAAAACCAGTTGTACACCCTTAATCTTCCAAATCACCTATAATTTAATTCTGAGCAGATTTATTGTATTAAATATTTAAATAAGAGAATTTTAAGGAACAATAGCCATGATTGCAGCAATCATGATAATTATGAATAAATCCACCACCACCACCTTACTGGAGAACTTTCAAGAAGGCATGCATTAATCAGGAGCCTTAAGCACCTGATGGTGATTAAATGACCCTGTAAATTTCTATTTCCAAGCTAATTTAAAATATAGGAAAAACTTGGATACATGATCTTACTTCTTTGTCGTATTAAAACAATCCTGGTTTATCATTGACATACAGACTTTCTTTTGTTGTTCCCGAGTTTCTGGGTTGAAATCTGCCAGCAAAGGTCCTGGATTTTGAAATGCCAAGCATTTTAGCTGTCGTTCAATTTGTTGCTGTCAACAAACACACTAGTGGTTATGATAAAATGTTCACAGTTACATTTAGGAATTCAGTATTAAATTAAAATAGAAACTTTTTTTTAAAAACCTCCAGCAATTAAATTACAAATCAGCAATCTTTTTCACAGTAATTCCTGTTAAAACATAGAATCAAATTCCCTTTTAATTAATATACTGCTTCAAGATTTAAAAAAGCATAAAATTGTATCCGGTCTGTAGTTTTGAATTGTATGTGATCTATCTTGGGGAAACCATCACTATTAATCTCCAGTCTACCTCAGATCAGAAGACCTGCTTTTGGATTCTAGATAACTTATTCAACATGAATTGCAGATGCTTCATTACATGAATTTAGAGGAATAGACAAATTATGTCAGAGTCAATTTACCTGACCTGCTAAAAAGGCAGAAAGAACTCAACTCTTATTATTTCATTTGTAAAATAGCTTTTTCAGCATAAGCTATCTGTTTAGTCTAGTAATCCCCAACCTTTGCAGCTTGGCAGCTCAGTGGGAGCGGGGAGGAACCGGGCCATGTGAGTGAGCAAGTTTTGCTGCATGTGCATGCCACTTGTGAGGCCTAGTTGTGAATAGGCCATGGCCCGGTAGAGGGCCGCACTCCGAGGCAGGTTCGGGACCCCCGATTTAGATGTGAATTATATCACATTGAAGTAAGGTTAGGAATTCTAGTAGCTAGCTGAGGCTGCTGCTAGCATGTCCCTCTGTGGTTCTGCCACTGATTAGCAGGATTCTCCTACTGTTGCTGTAGCAGGAATACAATTCAGCAGGTTTGGACAGGTTCTATAGAACCGGTGGCGGCAATTATATGCAATTCGGAGAACCAGTAAATCGCACCACTGACTGGCTCTCCCCTCCCCTCCCACTCACTCCTTCTCTCCTCCTTCTCAGGCTCATACACACAGAACAAACATGAGAAGGAGGCGAGAAGCAAACAGGTTGAATGCTAGAAGACTTGGCAGAACTTTTCCATCGGTGCCGTGGGTGTGGCTTGGCCACGCCCACCAAGCCACACCCACAGAACCAGTAGGGGGAAAATTTGAATGTCACCCCTGCAC
>JANHGD010004726.1:23379-34013 GCA_027560375.1 Imantodes cenchoa | reverse complement strand
GGAGGGTTACGGTTCAGATCTTCACCACACACCACTGTTGTTTCTAGGTTTTACAGCTCCACCCTTTCCTAACCTGTAATAAATATATTGTCTATAATTAGACATCTGCTCATAGAGCATCTTTCAGATGGCATGACAGTGTTTTAATCTCTTTAAATTAATTTTTAATCCCTGGTGCCATTTGCCAGAATGCAGTACAGTAGTTTATGAGTGGTAGGAGTGAGGTGTTTACATATAGATTCCTGTTCTTCCTTTGACTCCCACTTATATGGCAATATCTACAGAGGGGAAGTCTAGAATTTATTTTGTCAGAAGGAAGGTGGGAAACAAAATGCCATTACTGAATTTAACCAACCTTTTTAGAAGGACAAACAAGACTGGAGGTGTCAGATTATGTAAATCACTTTGCTTGTATTCTTCTGTGATAAAGAAGGAGGGGGGGAGATAAAACCTAGTCCAGTGATGGCGAACCTATGGCACACGTGCCACAGGTGGCACACGGAGCCATATCGGAGGGCACATGAGGCGTTGCCCTATGTCAGCTCCAGTGCGCATGTGTGCACTAACCATCTGATTTTCGAAATGCCATTTCACACTCCGGAGCTTCAGGAAGCTTCCCTGAAGTCTCAGGAGTGCAAAAAACAGCACAACGGGCAACCCGGAAATCTGTTTTTCTGAACTTCCGGTTTGCCCGTTTTTTCACCATCTCAGGCTTCAGTGAGGCCTGTGTGCATGCACAGGGAGGGGGGATTGTGCGCATGAGCAGGGGAAGCGTGGGGGTGCACATGCATGGTGGGGAGGGAATGGGTGTGGGCACGTGCTAGCACATGCACACACGCCCTTTTGGCACGTGAACCAAAAAAGGTTCGCCATCACTGACCCAGTCAATAGTATTTTTGCAGCTCTTATCTTCTTTGCTGCATGCTTCCTCCTTCTGTAAAACAAGAGAACTGAAAAGGCAGTGCAGGATCCTAAACGTTTCTGAAGAGACTTCTTAAACAATGTAAAACAGCACCTTCGATGCACGTGTTTCATTTTTAGTGTTTTTACAGGCCCTGCAAGTGTAGGTTTACTCAGCCAAGGAATCTTGGAGTACTTATTGCAGAGCTTGGTGAGTACCAAAATAAATCAGTATGCTAAGTATTGTGTGTGGTAACCTTTGAAGGGATTTCTATGCCGTGATCTCATCTAGTCTTGCGTCACTAAAAAAAGGAAGCTGCAGCATAGTGTGTCTATTGCAATAGTGTGTCTATAGTGTGTCCATTGCAATTATTTTTCAGTAGCCCAGTGAAGGTTGACAGGTTTTGGTAAAGAAGGAGAGAAGAGCCACAGTTAGAAGTTAGCATGTTTGCTTAAGACACCAACATCCCTCCAGGCCAGTCTCTACATGATTACCGCCAAACTTTTCAAAAGCTTCTACTAATGCAATTAATAATATTTTTGCTAGCTGGATGGACCTGCAGTCTAGCTGTATAGGACATTTTGAATGTTATCATTTAGTGAATCACATAACTACTAACATATTTTCATAGGCAAAACACAAATGTCACACTCACTTGATCCACAACCCTATTTTTGCTTTCGGTGAATTTGTATATGTAATTATAAATAAAAGGTGTGAATCACTCTGATTTCAGCTATAGAGAAATATAGAAATACCAGCAACATGTAAATTTAATAATCTTTTCATTTTTTAAGGCAGTCAGACAATATGTATTTTACAACTTAAGGGAAAATAGCTGTAAATTTCTTACATGCTACTAAAAATACTTGTGCATCTACTGTATTCTTTTCTTTAATCATGGATCGATTATCCAGAGTCGTGTATAGCATGGTGTAGTGTAAGGATTCTGGCTTAAGGAGCAGCTGCCTTTTTACTTTTAATATTAGAATTGAAGTCACTGTTATTTTACATAAAATCCATGCCTACTTTTCTTCATTTTAACAGTATAATTTCCATGGGGCGTGTGAATCTCGTCATTAGCCATACTAAAGCTTCAGAAGGGATTCTTAAAATGATAAAGGCCTCTCCTACTGCCTTGCCTGAAGGCTGAAAAATGTGGCTGATGATATCAGGGAAGGTGGGCCTGGAATCAAAACCTTAAGGCCACCATTTTATCTTTAAACCTTCCACCGAAGAAATGCATGTATCTGAATTGGGGTGAAGGAAGTTTGAGGTGATTCTGACATTGTGGAAGAGGCGCTGAAGGCTGCAAATGGGATGGTGTAACTTGGGTGTTTCCAACTCCGGGGCCGGGGCCCTTTCAGAACCGGGTCCTGTGAGCGAGCGTGTGTGCACACCTGCAGCTTGCATGAATTCTGGGCAGAACCAGCCCCCCTCCCCTTTGGAATCTGGTCATGTGAGCAGTAGGCAAATGTGTGCGTGCGCGCATGCAACTCCACTTGCATGGATGGTAGGCACTCTCACAGAGCCATCCCCCTTCGGAACCAGGCCATGCAAGCAGTGGGCACAGCTTTACTTGCACGAGGGTTGGGTGTTTGCACTTGTGTACGAAGTTCCATTTGTGGGAGTGCAAATGGAGCTATGCGCGCTCGTGCACACCCCTACCAGTAACAACCTTCCCTTCTCCCACACACACCCCGCCAGGCCACCAAGCCAGAAAGGTTGGGAACCTCTGGTGTAACTTCCCTCTGCAGAAATTATGGTTTGGAAGATGAGGAACCTTTTTTGAGGGGGGAAGAGGATGGGGTGATTCTGTAGCTAGAACTACTGGCTTTTTCACTTGCTAAACTACTACAATAGTTACCTTACTTCCTTTTGTGTAGGAAAACACTTTGTATTGATGCCTGGCTCTCTGAAGTAAGCCTTGTCTTCAGGCTATTTTTATTGCGTTAAAGAGTAAACCCACACAAGGTTTTTTCCCTGTGTTGGAAAATCAACCAACGCTTGATTTTGAAGACAACTTTGGGGAATATTGAATGCAATAATTTTCCTTTTTTATCTTAGGAGTTCCAGTCCCATCCGACGGTCATGCTTTTTGCACTTATAGCCCTGGAGAAGTTTGCACAAACAAGTAAGTGTGCTCATTTGAAATGCAGAGTTAAAGACAAAACAGGTCCCAGGATGGGTTATGATGTGGGATATTTACAGTATTTTGAGCATTTATATAGCTGCCCAAATAAAGCAGCATGACTTTGGCTGGCATACAAATAAACAATATAAAAAAAAACCACCCATTAAAAACCAATTAAAATAATAACATGCAACCCCAGAACTAAAATGCACTCCATTATAGCTCCTCCAGAGAGCAAGTTCAGTGCAGTAATTAAAGCACTGGGTTACAAAATGGGAAGCTGTGAGTTCTAGACTTGCATTATACACGAAGCCCAGCTGGGTGACCTCGAGCCAGCCAGTCTCTCTTGCCCTAGGAAGGAGGCAATGGCAAACCACTTCGGAAGCCTGCTGTGCTCACCCTGACCCAAAGGCCTGGGGAAAGAACCAGGCTTCGTCTGCCTTTTTGAAAGTCTTCAGGGGTTGGATTTATTCGTTTCTTCTAAAATCTTACCTGGCCGTGGTCAACAGTGGTGGTAGCATCAGTGTTTTAGGGCAAATAACCAGCAGGTAGCCATTTGTGTGGGTGCCGAGATCTCCTTCCTGCTGTTCCTTTCACACCACTGGAGATGGCGGCGGAGAAAGCAGGAAGGCTTGTCCAGCATAAGCTTTGAATCCTCAGCCACCCCTAGGTGTGGCCTTCAGGGGCGGAGAATCGTGACAAATTCCGTCATCCATTAGGACCTCGATGGTGCTGGTGAGGACTTCTTCCCCAAATTTCAAAACTGCAAGGGGCTAAATTCATTATCAAGAAATGGGGCAGAACTACACCTTTATATAATAATTTTAAAAAAAAGCAGTAACAAGAGAAAATATGGAACAATTGGAATAATGACAGACTGCATCTTAATATAAATGTGCATTATTATTAGAAATACGTAAGTTGGTTGAATGTAATAACCATGATTAATCTTATTAGTTTTATGTGTATTGGAATGTACAATTTATTTATTTATTTATTGGGATTTGTATACCGCCCATATCCATAGGACTCAGGGCAGCTAACAATAAAAATGCAACACAACAGAAATACTATTAAAAAAGCAATCCCAATAATATTAAAACAAGGACACAGTAGTAAAAAATCCCTATAGTTATCATTCACACGGGGCCCTGCACTCAGATGGAAAAATTCATTGGCCCCAGGCCTGGCGCCAGAGCCACGCTTGAGCAGCTTTCCTGAAGGCCAGGTGCCAATCCTGTCCACGTATTGAATCATACTGTTCAATGCTGTGGCACCAATACCCAGGTGCCACACTGTTCACGCACTGATATGTTTGTTTTAAAAAAAAACCCTGGGGGAAAAAAAGAAATGGGGCAGAACTGAGGTGCCTGTGGCTTGACCGCAATTGTCTGTGTTCAGACATTTGCGTATCCTAAAGAAGAAATGGATAGTAAAATCAAGATGCCACTGAACTGAATTCAGCTCCTGAGATGACTGTAGCTGGTGTTGTTTTCCTGGCCTCGGGCCAGGTCTGTCTGCCAGCAGCTACTAGCTGCTGAAGCTTTAATGGATTATGGTGGGATTTATATAGTGTGAGACTGGGGAATATTGGGGGGAGGGAGCACAAAAGCCTTTTTTCCTCTTGAAAATGCTGGGTTTTTAATGATCACGAATCCCCTCCCCCCCTAATTGTGAACACATTTCAACTCCAGGTGAGAATAAAATGACAGTTTCTGATACCTGCATCAGTGATCAGCTTGTTTTGTTAGAGAAATGGACAAGCAATCCAGACTATTTAAAACGCCAAGTTGGATTCTGTGCTCAGTGGAGTTTAGACAATCTGTGTAAGTAATGCTATTTTTCTACTGTGAAGTGATGATATTTGTAAACAGCATGGTTGCTAGAAATGTCTAGTGTTTGCAGCAAAAGTAACAACCCTTAACACTAATATGTTTATAAAATAAACTTGCGTATTCATTTCATCAAATGTTTGGGGTGCAATTCCTGAATAGTATACATGTGTTGTGCATGGACTTACATGTGTAAGGTGGAGCAGGAGGAGGAAAACCGAGGGAAGCAGCAGTTTCATTGACATACCGCTGTTGTGAATTTTAATTCTTCTAAATCTATGTTTTTAGCATCTGTGCTTAAAATGTAATATCCTCTTGGTTAGAGATCTGACATTTTATTAGTAATGATTATTATTAGGGCACAATACAGTATAAATCGGGAAATTACACAAATAGAAATAATACATTGTTTTGTTGTAGAACAAAGGGATCTCCAAACTTTGCAACTTTAAAACTTGTAGACTTCAACGTGCTGGCTGAGGAATTCTGGGAGTTGAAGTCAGGGGTGAAATTCAGCAGGTTCTGACAGGTTCTGGAGAACCGTTAGCAGAAATTTTGAGTAGTTCGGAGAACTGGCAAATACCACCTCTGGCTGGCCCAGGAGTAGGATGAGAATGGAAATTTTGCAATATCCTTCCCCAAGGAGTGGGGAGAGAATGGGGATTTTGCAGTATCCTTCCCCTGCCACGCCCACCAAGCTACATCCACAGAACCAGTGGTTAAAACAAATTGGATTTCACCACTGGTTAAAGTCCATAAGTCATAAAGTTGTCAGGTTTGGAGACTCCTATTGTAAAAGAGTACAATCTACCAGGATTCTCCATTACTAAAAGGGAGCAAGTGAATTAGCATATTTCTCCATTTCTGCAAAGGTCTTGTTTTAGTACCTGTGCTGGCATTTAGCTGTAGATCCAATTCTCCACTGTTGTTAATTCCAACAAAAGTGGCAGATACAATTTACACTATGTTTATCAAGCGTCTTAATGAAACATAAGCCATGAACTTGTCTATTTTAATTGGTAAATGGTTGGGTTTTCTGACTGAAGAGGTTTTAATTGGAGATTCCGAACTCTTCATTTAGTCTGGAAGCTGGGTTCTCTAGACTTTTCTTGTGTAGATTAAATAATGTCAGCCAAAAAGGCAAACTGGTTTGAGACCCAGCTCAGGAGCGGAAAGGATACAAAATCACACCAGTGTTATTTGCCCTGTTTTGAATGCAGATGGTGTTTAGATATTCTGATTCATTTCTAAAACAAATACCATATCAATGTTCAGAAGATGAAGTCCTTCATTAATGAAAAGCCATTGAAATTGAATTTCTTAATTGGTAAATTGAAAGTAATCTCTTGCCAGCATCTAAATGTAGCTACCGTAGTATTAATAGAATGTGTATAGAAGCACAGATTCACTGGTTTTGTTAATATTCTGTCTCTGGTTTAATCAGAGGAAAAAGCCTTCTGGAGAAATACCAACTACAGTATCCCTAGCCAATATTTATACCCAGAGCCATCACTCTTAAATTCCATATATAACACCATTTTGGGAAACATTGTATATTAGTATCTGCTCTTTGCAGACTCCTTTTTGCAAGCTCTTCTGCTGGTGATGAGAATGGATCCTCTCTCATCTTGGTTAGAAACATGTAGAAATCATAGTCCCTGGCTTGCTCTTCTTTTGACAGACTAAAATTGTCAGGCAAGCTAATGACTCTAATTTCTTAGGAGAAAAATCAGCGAGGGATTCCCATTTGCACATAACGCTAAGCAAACCACAGATGGAGCAGTTATGCTTAATTGCTTTTGCTGGCAGAAGACAAGCAGGAAGCATTTAGCATGTGGGCTCATTCCCCCCTTAAGCCCAAATTCTAAAGAATTCAGTCTTTGAATGCCTGTTATTTAAAGGGATAGTTGCTTATTCAGAAAGTATTTGATTTGGGCAGTTGAATTCAGTTTTCTAGGTTATCATTTCTACATTGCTGGGATAGCCCTTACAACCTTTTCTCTTCTTTCCTGCAGTTTTGAAAGAAGGAAGACAGTTTACGTACGAGAAAGTCGACCTGACCAATATTAGGGCCATGCTGAACAGCAATGATGTCAGTGAATATCTGAAGATCTCACCACATGGGTTGGAGGTAGCTGTGTGTGTGTGTTCTTGTGCATTAATTATGAAATACTGTTATGCCTGAATAGCAGGGTAGGTCTAGAGGGAGTGAGTTTCTATGAACTAAAAGACGTATTGCTTTCAGAGTGTATATTTTAATTATTTTGCTTTTAATTCAAATCAGACAGCATTAAAAAAAAAAAGATTTCTCTGTAATTAATGGAGGAAAGTGCAAACTGTAAAGGCATGCTGGGTAAGATCTGTAGCTCTTTGGAGACGCAAAATAAATACCGTATTTTTTTGAATATAAGATGCACCTTTTCCCACCCTAAAAGAGGCTGAAAATTTGGGTGCGTCTTATACTCCGAATGTAGCTTTTTCGAAGCTTTTCTTTCCAGCCCTAACGAAGTGCTAACGATCTTCCCAGCTTCCTACTCCCTCCGAAGAAGTTTTTTCCAGCCCTAAGTCTTTGCAGGCTTGTTTTCATTCCTACTCCCTTCAAAGAAGGTTTTTTCAGCCCTAACCAGGGGATAAAATAATGTGTTGAAGCTGACCAGACTAAGGACGCTAACCAGATGAATACCTGGTAGGTAGATTTTGTTTCCCTATTTTCTTCCCCCAAAAATAAGATGCATCTTATACTCCGGTGCATACTTCGAAAAATCTACCAATAAAGCCAGGACATCAAAGTAGGTCCAAAATTAGGACCAGAATGAACAGGGACTGCCCAACCTGTTTGGATCTTGCATAGGTGTGATTTTATCCAAGCAGGACAGGAGAACAAGGAATGAACAGTAGCAGCCAAAAACTTCAATGCCTCTCCTCTGAAATGTATGCAAGACTGATGACAAATAGCAGCAAGTATCCTGGTTTCAAGCCTTGCCGTTTCAAAGATGGGACTGATTTAAAAGAAATAATCTCATCCAATTTTTTTTTTTTTAAACGCAACATAAAACAGCAGGTGGAGGTTGCGAAACGCATGCAAAATGAGGCATCCTATCGAGAACGATGAAAGGAAGAGAGCAGATCATGAGTGAAGCACAGACACACACAAAAAAGAGTAGAAGGTATGAAAATTCCATAAACTCCAGAAAGGCTTCAAAAATTCTGGAGCTCCTGCAATTTTCCTCATGGACTATCAATAGCCAGTGGAAAGAATAAGGAGTCTCTCATGGTCTCTTATGGTCTTTAAATAGAAGATGGCCACTGATGGCAATGAGAAGTTTGAAAGACAAACCCACCTTTAGTAGCGAGCTAGCAAAGATTCCACGAAATGAAAAAAATGTTTGCAAAAGTTTTTTTTAATACATCTCACATAGTAAATCATACATATACCATATAAATTTATCTCAAATTCAAGAATAGTTATGTAACATTACCCACATACAATTAATAACAACATATTTATCCTTATCAAATTGCCTGTCTGTTTTCCCTTATCCATTCCAATCCCTCTTTACTCTCTATCTTCCTCCCTTTCCTAATTTCTTTCTCCTTCTCTCCCTCTTTCCTACTTCCCCTTTCTCCATCTCTCTCTCTCCCTCTCTTTCCACCTCGCCATCTCCGCCATCCTCTTCACCTCTTCTCATTCCAACCTCCTTCTCTCCTCCTACTTACATTTTCCTTTCTCTCCTTCCCACTACTACTTCCCCTACCTCTCTCTTTCCCTTCCCGGAATTTCCATCTTGGTCTTACTCCTAGGTAACAGACAAGCAACTCCTATCGCTAATCTATTTGTAAAAAAGAAATACAAAACATAATAATCTAAATTTTCCCTCCTTGTTTCCAAATATTCTAGGTATATATTTTATGTCAAAATATTCTAATCCAGGCATTTGGAGCCAAATTTTAAATTTTAAAACAGCCACTGCAATTGTTTCAGAAGGAATGCAAAACCAACAGATAAAATAGATCCTTTCTCTTGATTATTAACGATTGCAGACCCTGCAACATTATCCTAGGACACATTTTTCCCTTCGTTCGTCTTAAAGAGCTTTCCTTATCTGTGCCTCTGTCCAGAACGGTAAGACTTCAAACGCCTAGAATTTTTTCAGCAAGCATGGCATCTGCTGAAAATCCTGAGCTTTTAAATCCACCCACCTGCAGAACAGAGGAAGTTGATTTAGAGAAAACAATGTAAACTGGAATAAGTAAATTAAGATGTTTCTTTGTCCACAAATCCCTTTACCCTTTTTTGGTCTCTCCCTGCATTTTACGCCTATCAGAAGGATTTAAGGACAAAGCACTAAGTGTGAAATCCTGTGTATGCCCCTGATTTTTCAGAGTTATGACAGGAAAATAGGAGTGAATAAATTGAGAAATGCAACTCGGCAAGACCTCCTAGTACAGTCACGGACCATACAATCCATGGAAATAAAAGGAGGATTTCTGTTCTTTAATTTATTCAGAGAGAAATCTCACTTTTTCTGGTAAGAGAAAAATTCCCTGAGGATGAAATCCAGCACGAAAGCTTGGAAGACTAAACCTCTGGTCCCGGATTGGTTCCTGCAATATTATCCTGGGAAACGTATACAGGTAGTCCTCAACCTATTACAGTTCATTTAGTGACCGTTCAAGATTACAACAGCACTGAAAAAAGTGACGTATGACCCTTTTTCACACAACGGTTGCAGCATCCCGGGGTCGTGCGATCCCCTTTTTGTGATCTTCCAACAAGGAAAGTGTCAGGGTTCCAACGGTTGCCCTAATTAATTAATGAGCCTCGAGCCAAGTTTCAAAAGAATTCCAATTATTTATTAGGAGCAACATGTCAGCACATACCCAAGTGCAGTCAGCTCTGCCCCGTGTAATTTACATAATGATCCTGTTTCCCCCCTCCTCCCAGGGTGTGTCATAAATCACATCCTCCAACAAAGCACTTTCGCAGGCTGCAGAGAACACACCTCTCCAACTGGCCTGGTAAATCTATTTGCTGCCATGTTGCTCTGTCTGCTTTCGCACCTCCTGCCTATGACAACTCGAGAGCAAACCAGGAATACTTTAATGTTCGTCCATCATATTCGAAGAGGACCTTGACATCTATCATCAAGGGAATTGGGAGGGATGTCAAGACTTGCACATGAATTGGATTAAAGTGAGGGAGAGGTGCGTATAGTCAGTCTCACTCTCTCTTCCCAGATTCCATCTTGCTCCAATAGCAGGACAACAGTTGAGACAGTTGGAGATGGGCTGGGCACAGTGGTTGACCAGGCCGTCTTTTGTGTCTTGCCATACTTTAGTGTATCACATTGCTTGCAGAGACCGCCTTCTGCTCATTAGAAGCTGTCTAGGACAAGCTGCAAATGGTGATCACATGACCCTGGGTCACCGCAACTGTCATAAAGCCCATGCCAAATTGCTCAGCCTAAATTTTCATCTTGTGATTTTGGAGATGCGGCAATGGTCATAGATGCAACGACCAGTCAAAACTCACTTTTTTTCAATGCTGTTATAGCTTCAAAACAGGGGTGGGTTCCACTTACCTTTGCTACCAGTTCCAGGGGTGGGTTCCTACCAGTGCGGTCCAGTGCGCCCGCACCGGTAGCAGCTTTCTGGTGACATCACCCATCACCGGTCCAGTTGGTTGCCAGTTCCTGGGTGCCGCCATCTTTTAAAAAACATTTTTTAAATTTTTTTAAAAAAAATGTCTACTGCACATGCACTGCCT
>JANHGD010004720.1:17609-28087 GCA_027560375.1 Imantodes cenchoa | reverse complement strand
AAATGATGGGATCACCTGACAGGGAGCCACAGCAGAGGGCCCAAAGAGCCGCATGCGGCTCCGGAGCCGCAGGTTGCGGACCCCTGCACTATCCTATTGCCTTTCCTGAATTGGATGTCTCTTGCCTACATCTCATTTTTGTTTGCCCAACTCTACTTTTAATAGCCACCCACAAAAAATTATGAAATGCGTTACAAACCTCATTGCTGGAAGGGTGAATTAATGACCACGAAATTTCTAAAATATGCAAGGTGCCAAAATCATCAGCAACTGCTAGGAAGTGTTGCTTTGCTGTAGAGAAGACAGAAAATATTATTGCAGGTGTAAACATACAACTTCTAACCATTGGTAGAATATTTGCTTTCATTATTGAAGTTGGTGAATAGGTGTGAAATGCTCGTTTCCAGAATACATTCTTCCACTTGTTCCCCAAGCAAATGGTACTAAAACCTGTTAGATTGATATAACTTGCTAAAATATATTGGTTCATAACTTTGGAATAGATTTGGCAGCCTTTTGCTTATAGTTACAACTCTTACACAGAATTCCAATGATAAGTAAATCTGATTTAGTCTATACCAGGGGTCCTCAAACTTGGCAACTTTAAGACTTGTGGACTTCAACTCTCCAAGCTGGCTGGAGAATTCTGGGAATTGGAGTCCTCAAGTCTTAAAGTTGCCAAGTTTGAAGACCTCTGGTCTATACTGAGGTAATGTTTCCCAGCCTTGAAAACTTTATGATGAGTAGACTCCCAAGAGTCCACCCCACTTAAAGTTCTCAAGGTCGAGAAACAGTGCTATAGAGCATTTAATTGACAGCAAATATTTTATCATGAATACATAGCATATATAATGGTTGGGCCAGAAACCTAGGTTTCAATTGCGAAAGTGGCAGATGCTAACTCACAGAATGAATTACAAGTAGTCCTGTAGAATTTCCATTGCTAAGTGATGCAATCATAAAGCTTGAAGTCCTGCAGCTGTATCGCTTAGCCATGGCAACCCTGGTACCCTCCCAACTCTGCCCTGCACCCTCCCTTGTGAGGCAACAAACAGCACCAAAATGTGTGGCTCTAGGGCTGCTTGCCATATTATTATTATTTAATTCATTGATTAAATTTTTATGCCACCTATCTTCCCTGAAAGGTGGTCTGGGAGGCTCTGGGTTTGTATTAAAATACGGCAGCGGCCCCAGCTCGCCAGGTACTGCAGCACAAAGGCCCAGTCACCCCAAGCCCTACTCAGTCCAGCAGCAAAAGGTGACGTTCCAGTCACAGCTCCCTTGCTACCCCACACTCCAAGGTCCATGCTGCCTCATATACTCCAGGTTGAATCTCAAAGGGAGATTCAACCTGGAAATAAAGAGGAATTATTCTTCTTATGTTCTGACTGACCTCTAAGTGAACTCTGACTTGTTATTGTCTAGCTGAACTCTGACTGAACTCTGATTTGTTTTGAACTGTATCTGAACTGTATGTTTCCACCCAGGTCCAGCATTTGAATGCTCAAACGCTATTGATTGTTGTGTCTGACAGCCCTCTATAAAAGAGCTGGCTGTCAGACCGTCCTTTTGCTGGTTGCTTGAGTTGTGCTTAAACAAAGAGCTATTCAGAAGTCAGTCTCCTGAGTTTCTACCCACTATCTAACAATTCTAACAGTGAGAATGGTTAATCAGTGGAACAGTTTGCCTGCTGGAGTTGTGAATGCTCCATAACTGGAGGTTTTCAAGAAAAAATTGGACTACCATTTGTCCAAGATGATACAAGGACTGCTGACTTGGGCAAAGGGTTGGACTTAAAAGACCTCCAAGCTCCCTTCCAGCTCTATGATTGTATAATTCTATGATGTTCTTATTTCCGGTGCTGATGAGGTGTGTCCACCCGGCCCTTTGCAAGGCAGCTGTGGCAGCACAAGGCCTCCTTCCCCAGGTCTTGTAAGGAAACTGCTGCATGCCATCTTGGGAGGAGAGCCTTGTCTGGCCAGCAGCTGCCCCTCAGAAGGCCAAGCTGGATATGCTTGGTTAGCTGTAGGAGCAAGAAGAGGGCAAAGGTCAGCTGGGGGAGGTGGAGTGCAGGGCAGTGAGGGCTGCAGAGTGCAGGGGGTCAAAAAAGCAGAGACGGAGTGGGAAGATAGGCAGGTAGAGGAAGTTGAAGGGCCACTGTGGCTTTAAGTGCAGGGCGGGCACCAACAGCCCAAATTTGATAATGTAACCATGGGGGTGCTGCAATGGTCAAGGCTTCAGGGACCAAGCCTAAATGACATTCATTCAGCATCACCATAATCTCAAACCTCATTGAGCAAATGATTGTAACTCGAGGACTACCTTGAGAGCCAGTTTGGTCTAGAGGTTAAGGCACCAGGCTAGAAAGCAGAAGACTGTGAGTTCAAACCCCATCTTAGCCATGAAAGCTTTTGAGCCAGTCACTCTCTCTCTCTCAGTCCAACCCACCTCACAGGGTTGTTGTTGTCGTCAGGAAAACAGAAGGATTAAGATGAGTGGGATATGTTCGCCACCTTGAGTTATTTGTAAAAATCATAAAGGCAGGATAAAAATAAACAAATAAAAATATTAAGCGAGAAGGATGAACTATTAAATGCAATGAGTCTCACCATCTACAGTATCTCTGTTTACAGGCTATCTTTATAAAATCATATTTTAGTCTTCAGTTTTTGTTCCAGTCAAATGGCAGCAACATCCCAGATTTATAGATTTAACTATGGAATTTGGAGTTGGGAATTGAAGTCTACGCATTTTAAAGGTGCCAGAATTGAGGAATATTAGGCAAAGACATATTTGCTATTAAGTCAACCTTATGGTTTATTATGACATACTGCATAAATTAGCCTGTGACTGTGTGATATTTTTGCATTCCACATCATAATTATAGTGTAACTGAGATTCAATGTCCTTTTTTAAAAAATGGAAACACTTGGATAGAGTGAAAGCTAATGTTAAATCAGCTTTACCAATTCATTTTTCCAATTTTTTTCTGCCTATGGCCTGCCCCTTCTCTTCATAGGATTCAAGATAGCATTTCTGCTAGCTAAACTGTAACATCTGAAGAACCATTGTTCAATCATCTTATCAAGCTTTTATTACATGCATTTGTGTGTAATATACAGATTTTCTCTAAGTTCAGTTTATAAGACTAACATCTGGATTTGTTCTCTATTTCTACAACTAATATTATAGTTGTTGTTTTACCAAAATTTGTCCCTTCCTTCCTTCCTTCCTTCCTTCCTTCCTTGCAGCTCAAGCCACTTTATAATCATCTAAGAATTTGATATTTTCTGGAGTTTTTTCCAATATTGTCTTACTACTTGGTAGCATCTCTTTATTCACATGCTGCTAATTGCTAAAGAAAGACCCATTGCAAAATTATATTTTACGCAGAGAAATACCATTATAGCAAACTCTACTGACGTACAAGAATACATCCAAGGCTTAATACAAGTAATATGTGCAATGGTGATATTTTGAGTCTGAGATGCTTCATGGGTTTTCTCCAGTAGGTCCCAAATGTCAACATTTCCATCTTCTCTCCCAATAAAGAAAACTCCTGGTCTTGATAAAGACCAATGTCCAACGGTATATCTCTTTGCTGCACAGTTTGACGTAAGGAGTGGTCCACCCTGAATTAAAAACAAAAGAAACAATTCTTAATATTTTCTTAACTATTTGCCATCATGGCTCTCAAAAATCTTACATCGTACAATCAGATAAGATTCCATATACCTTCTACAGTTTTGCTCATCTAATTATAACACCTTAAGTTCTATAAATTTTGGTTTATTCTTATGGCAAGTTTCTAAAAATTAATTTAGTGAGAAAGGTAAAATTTGCCGGAAACCACTCCTAACACAAACCTGCTGGTTTCTACATAATACGCATACTACACATACACAAACACAGACAATACATAAGAAAATTAAGCCCCAGAAAGAAGCAATATCTGTTTTTAAAATCTCAATGGATTTAATTACCAGCAATTTTGCCACCTC
This sequence comes from Imantodes cenchoa, assembly GCA_027560375.1. Classification (NCBI taxonomy): domain Eukaryota; kingdom Metazoa; phylum Chordata; class Lepidosauria; order Squamata; family Dipsadidae; genus Imantodes; species Imantodes cenchoa. The sequence continues at coordinate 24,086 of JANHGD010004720.1, read as the reverse complement.
CTCTGTAAGGACTGTACTATAGTGAAAAGTTTAAGTAAGTTTTTAAGGTGCAGAGCTACTCCTAAGTTCAAAGGAGGCTGCAATGTGTTTGTGCATCTCTGAGTATTAAAAACTTGGATCTGCAACTTCTTTATGGAGATTTCTGATTCCAGAAATCTTTACCGTAACTCCTTCTTTCCATATTGCAAAATTCCAGCCTCCGATTGTGAGAATAATGTCTTTGAAAAATGGTGATCTTTGCACAGTGTGAACAAGTCCATCATGGATGCTGTGTATGTTAGATGGTTTCTGACCTGAAGCAGGAGGGGGGAAAACTGTAAGCTTTTGTACACGAATACAACATTTCATCATTTGTATTTACTTGTTACATCTGATTTTCTCTCACAGAGTTGGGCTAAGAAGCTGGCCCAGATTTACTCAATGAGTCTCCTGACTGAGGACGAATGTTAATAACCCTTACTTCCTTACTCCTAGTCCAGTCCTTTAAAAGCTGGAGTTATACTCTGGTTCACTCAATTCATTTTCCAAGTTCACATGGCTGTTGTCAAATGTTCAGCATAATTGAGGCATCAATAGAACGGAATAGTTTTGGTTCAAGGTTGAACTGTGGGGTCTTTGGTGCTCTCTGAGCTTGGTTGTTTTCTTGCAGATGTTTCATTATCCAACCATGTAATCAGGGGCGGTTTCCTACTTACCCGAATTACCGGAGCGGCTGCGCGCGCAGCTGGCGTCCTTGCGAGTGGGCGTGTCGCCCACTCGCGTGATTTTTGGCTTCTGAGAATGCGCAGAAGCCGAAATCTCGCATGAGCATGCTTGCCCAAATGAGATTTCGGCTCCTTTTTGCTTCCGCGCATGCGCAGAAGCCCAAATTTTTTTTTTAAATGGCGTGACGAGCGGCCCGGAGCCAATGGCTCCAGAGCTGTTCGTCATAATAACGGTGCTACCCCCACGGCAGTGTGCCCTGTGGGGGTAGGAAATCATCACTGGCGGAGCCTCTCGCTACCTTCGCAACTGGCTCTCCGACGACCGACAGGCACGAGCGAACTGGGAGCTTTCAACCCAAAAGCGCCTTGGTAAGATGCTTCCAATATGAATGTAGTAATAATGACCACAGCATCTGCTTAATGACCACAGTGGTCACTTAACAACCACAATAGTCACCTAACCGTGGCGGTTGTTTAATGATTGCTACAAAAAAGTTGTAAAATCAGAACAGTGAATGTCCAAACTTACAACCTTCACAACTTAAGATCATGATGGGCAGGCTTCATTGTAGCCCTTAATTGAGGACTACCTGTAGATATCCTTGTAGGTGTTTATCATGTTAGCCAGGTTTGCTATCTTGCTTCTGTTTTGTGCATTTGTATTATATGTCGTTTTTACAGTGTGGACTGCCCGGAGCTGATTGGAATCAGGCCAAGAATGTAGAGCTAAAACTGTTTCTCTGGAAAGTAATTAGAATACAGGCTGAAAGATATTTGGAAGAGTTTTTAATTCTTGTCATTAGCTTGTAGGTAGGTAGGTATTCCTTGTTAGTAGCTGGTAGGTAGGTAGCTATTCCTTGACTTACAGCACCAATTGGGGCTGGGAAATTCATAATTAAGCAGCACAGTCATTAAGTGAGGCATCAGGTGACCACACCTAATTTTACAACCTCTTTTGCCGCAGTCATTAAGCGAGTCACTGTGGTTGTTAAGTAAGGCACCACAGTATCACAGAGCCCTGGTAGCTCCATGACTAAAGTGCAGTACAGATTGTCCTCAACCTACAGCAGTTCATTTAGTGACCATTTGAAGTTACAGCGGCACTGAAAAAAGTGACTTATGACCGTTTTTCACAGTTACGACCTTTGCAGCCTCCCCCATGGTCACGTGATCAAAATTCATATGCTTGGCAACTGGTTCATATTTGTGACGGTCGCTGTGTCCCGGGGTCACGTGATCCCTTTTGTGACCTTTTGACAAGCAAAAGTCAACGGGGAAGCCAGCTTCACTTAACAACCGGGTTACTAAGTTGCCAACTGCGGTGATTCACTTAACAAACTGAGCCAGGAAAGGTCATAAAACTCACCTGAAAAATGTCTCACTTAGCAACAGAAATGCTCGGTTCTATTGTGGTTGTAAGTCGGGGACTATCTGTACAGACTTCTGACCATTTCAGAGCCAGCTTAAAGGGTGGGGGAAGTTGCAAGTTGCAATTGAGGCTTGGAAGCATTCAAAAAAGTCAACCTGGTGGCTGCCATTGCTTTGCGTGTGTGGTTGTGCGATGCCACATGCATCGTGCAACCACACATACACAAGGGTGGAGCTTCAGTTTTGACTCCCGCTGTGAATGCGTCTATTTGGAGGGGGTTAGCAGGAGATCCTCCTGCATTCATCCCCCCCCCCGCCAGAGCTTGGCGTTGTGCAGATATCAGACTGTGAGAAGGGGGACGTCTGTTGTTTTGGGTCTTCATGTGATGTTCAGATCACGTCATTCACATCCCAGAGTCAGGTGACTTGATTTCATACATTCCACAAAGCCATGGTTATTTCCTGCCTTTATCTCCTTACAGCAAACCCCGGTTTGTCTTAGCCAAAGACTAAGGAGTAAACCAGAGGTGGGTTGTAAAATATTTTGCCACTGGTTTGCGCTCGCATGCGCGCAACACTTCTACACATGTGCAGAAGCTTCTGCGCATGTGCAGAAGTGTCCCAGGTGGGTGGGCGGAGCCTCCCGCCATTGGCACTACTGGTTCTAAGAACCGGTCTGAATGGGGAGCAACCCACCGCTGGAGTAAACACAACCAACTGCGTCATTAAGCCAGAAACCACAAGAACAACTTGAGAGGAAGGTGCCCAACTCGGTCTATGGACCCAGAAAGAAGGGCGGAGACCTACTCTGGGTCAGGATGACCGAGAGCAAAGCCAACATGTGTTTCCACTCCCAGCTCTAACTGTGGCTTATTCAACCACAGAATGTTTGTGAAACCACGATGGCGGAGTTTGCGGATCAGACCAGGCAAATGTGACACACTTCCAGCCAGACCTTCTGAAAGCAGAAGGTGGCTTAATGCAGGTGTGAAACCCAAAGGCTCCAGTGGGAGGGTGATCCTTTCATTTTGTCTTGTCTGAAATGCTATAGGTCAGTGATGCCGAACCTTTGAGGCACAGAGGGCCCAAACTGGAAGGCATGCACGCGCGTGCCAGAGCGCTGGAAACCCAATGACCAGCTGGCTGAGCTGGGGTGATGGCGAGCGTGCTCACAGAGAGGGCTCTGTGTGCCACCTCTGGTACGCATGCCATAGGTTTGCCATCACAGGTATAGGTTCTCCTGCTTGAGCAGGGGGCTGGACTAGAAGACCTCCAAGGTCCCTTCCTGCTTCTATTCTATTCTATTCTATTCTATTCTATTCTATTCTATTCTATTCTTTTTGTCTAGCCTTTATTACTCTATAAGTACCTCAGGATGGCATAATACTCCTTCTTCCTGCTATTTTCCCCAACAACCCTGTAGAGTGGGTTATGCTGAGAATAAGTGATTATCCCAGAATAACCTAGCAGCTTACATGCCTACAGGAAGACTAGAACTCAGAGTCTCCTGGTGATTGGCACAAAGTCATCCACCTGGCTTTAATGCCTAAGGCAGGACTAGAACTCAGAGCCTCCTGATGTCTAGGCCTGCACCTTCATGGGTACAGTACACCATAGTGGCTTACTGTCAGAGCAAAATCCTTTCAGGAGCCAAATGATGTACACAATCTGGCTTAACAAGATATGATCTTTATGTTAATATAGTATGTTGTGCATGGAACTTGCCAAAAATGACACACACACACACAGCACAGCAGCATTCAGCTACAAGGCTACCCATACTGCATCCAGTTTTGGTCTATACACTATAAAAAAGATGTGAAGACTTTCGAAAGAGTGCAGAGAAGAGCAACCAGGATGATTAGAGGATTGGAGGCTCAAACATGATGAACGGTTGCAGGAACTGGGCGTGGATAGTCTAGGGAAGAGAAGGACCAGGGGAGACAGGATAGCAGTCTGCCAATACCTGAGGGGCTGCCACAGAGAGGAGGGGGGGTGTCAAGCTATTCTCCAAAGACCCAAAGGCCAGACAAGGAACAATGGATGGAAGTTGATCAAGGAGAGATTCAACCTGGAAGTAAGGAGAAAATTTCTGACAGTGAGAACAATCAACCAGTAGAACAGAAGTTGCCTTCGGAAGTTGTGGGAGCTTCATCACTGGAGGCTTCCAAGAAGAGGCTGGACTGCCATCTGTCAGAAATGGTGTAAGGTCTCCTACTTGGGTGGGGGTTGGACTAGATGACCTACAAGGTCTCTTCCAACTCTGTTAATCTGCAAGATAGTTTAGTACATCATATTAGCTTCCTTCCATTTGGATAACCTAATTAAGGGATGTGTGACTGCAGGCCATGTATAGCCTCCACTCTCTCTCCCCTAGGCAAGCATCACAACAACCCTCCCGTGTAGATTTTGGGATTTGGAAAAAGTGCAGACAAGAGCAACTAAGACGATCAAAGACCTGGAGACTAAAACATAGAATGGCTGCAGGATTTGGGTTTGGCTAGTCTACAGAAAAGAAGGACCAGGGGGGACATGATAGCAGTCTTCCAGTATTTGAGAGGCTGCCCCAAGGAAGAGGGGGTCAACTTATTTTCCAAAGCATCAGAGGGGAAGACAAGAAACAGTGGAAACTAATCAAGGAGAGAAACAACCTGGAATTAAGAAGAAACTTCCTAACAATCGGGACAATTAACCAGTGGAACAGCTTGCCTCCAGAAGTTGTGAGCGCTTCATCATTGGGAGTTTTTAAGAAGAAAGTCAAGTCACTTCTCTGAAATCTTGTCTGATCTCCTGCTTGAGGAGGTTGGACTAGAAGTCCTCCAAAGTCCCTTCCAGCTTTATTCTGATTATTATTATATTAAGGAGAAACTTCTTAACAGTAAGGACGATTAGAACAGTTGGCCTTCAGAAATTGTGGTGCTTCATCCATGGAGCCTTTTAAGAAGAATCAGGACAACCATTTGTCTGAAATGGTAGAGTCTCCTACCTGAGCAGGGGGCTGGATTAGAAGACCTCCATGGTCCCTTCCAACTCTAATGATGATGGTGCAGGTGAGCCTGAAGGCTGCATCTGTTTATGAGGACCTGCAAACCGCCTGCTGAGTATGGGGGCAGCGCTCAGGGACTTGCCAACAGATTTAACAGAATACCAGAGTTGGAAGGGACCTTGTAGATCATCTAGTCCAACCCCTGCGCCCCCCACCCCAAGCAGAAGACCCTACACCGTTTCTGACAGAGGGCAGTCCAGTCTCTTCTTGAAAGCTCCCAGGGATGAAGCTCCCACATCTTCCGAAGGCAACTTCTGTTCCATGGGTGGATTGCTCTCACTGTCGGAAAATTCCTCCTTATTTCCAGGTTGAATCTCTCCTCGGTCAGTTTCCATCCGTTGTTCCTCGTCTGGCCAACAACATTAAAGGAGCTCAGAGTTCGCAAGGACTTCCAGTGGCGGGTCGTTCCCGCGGAGGGGGCGGCCGAGGGCGAGGGGGGCAGGCCCCGCCCGCGTTCTCCGGGGAGGAGGCGCCTGGCATGGCGGGCCCGCCCCGGCATTCAGATGCAAAAGAGCCCGCCCCGCCCGGGCCCGCCTCCAGTCCCGCCGCCCGGCAGCCAGCCTCGCTCGCTCCCTCGCTCGCTCGCGGGCGCCTCCCGCCCTTTCGCAAAGTTGGCGGCCGGCGGAGAAGTTCCTCTTCTCTGCAGCGGAGCCGAGCCCACCTTCCCCGCCAGGAGCCTCCCAGCAGCCCCGCCAGGAGGAGCCCAGCCCTCGGCCGGAGCCCGCAGAGGAGTCAGGCGGCGGGATGCAGCCCCTCCGGGGACGGAGCCGCCTCCGCCTCGGCTGCTTCCCGGGGTTGCTGCTTCTGTGGCTGCTGCTGCTGGTCGGCTTGCCCGCCTTCGCTTCAGGTAGGGCGGCTTTTCGGCGCTAGCTCTGGCCGGGGAGGGTCCGGGGCTGCGATGCTGCTGGGGGAGCCTCCCTCGACGGCCGCAGTCTAGCTGGGAAGTCGCCGTTGCTCAGATCCGCGGGGTGGGTGGCTGGGTGAGTGGGGTGTTGAGCCGGATCGGCCGGCGGTTCTTGGGGCGGGGGGGGGGGAAGCGCGCCGAAGTCTCCCCCACCAAAAAGGCTCTCGGGGTCGCCCTGCTCTTGCTGGGATGATGGGAAGGGGAGTCGCGCCGTCGGGATTCCGGAGGAAGATCGGCCGCCTTGCCCAACGGGGCGCCTCCGCCGCCGCTTCCCTGCCGCTGTCCGGGGCTCGGCTGACCCGCCGCTCACCCGGGCGGAGGGAGAGAAAGCCGCTTCCTTCCTTCCTTTCTTCCTTCCTTCCTTCCTCCCTCCCTCCCTCCTTTCTTTCTTTCTTTCTTTCTTTCTTTCTTTCTTTCTTTCTTTCTTTCTTTCTTTCTTTCTTTCTTTCTTTCTT
>JANHGD010004717.1:14345-30331 GCA_027560375.1 Imantodes cenchoa | reverse complement strand
AGATTCTTCTGATTCCCCAATATATATATATATATATATATATATATATATATATATATATTCCCCTTCAATAACACAATTGTGAGGACACACACAAAGGCTAAGTACCATGATGAGGTTGCCTACCTTCTCAGTCCTTCAAATAGAAGGTGGGCAATCCCCTCTATTTGTGTCTCATCTACCTAGACTGCTCCGAACAGGAAGCCATCATCTTTGTCACAATATTATCGCACAGTTCCAACACCCTCAGGTCCCTAACCGACCACAGGCGAAAGCTTGTCCATCCAACCTAATTTAACCCTGAGAGATTTGACCAGACCTGGAGGGTCCTTTTTTTGTCCGAATCGGGGCAAGGGCACCGTTCTTTGCTGATCTTCTTCTGTCTCCATTTCCAGGTGATGCTGGAGTCTTCGGTCTATTTGACGCTGATCGTTTACAGCGGGTGCTGCATCTTGGCAGCTTTGGCCTCCTGCTTGCTTCCCATCGAAACCAGAGGCCGCGGCCTGCAGGAGTCCACCCACAAGGAGTGGGGGCAGGAGATGTTTGGGCGTGGCGTCCCCCAATCGAACTCTGGCTCTCAGGGGTGATTGCCCCACCTGGAGGAAGTCAACACTCCCCACACCCGAGAAGTGCAATATCTCACTACCATCCTTGGCCCAAAGAAGGGATGGTCAACCTGTCCTGGATCCTTTGTTGCTTGCATCTTCACCACCCCTACGTGCAAGGAGAGGCATTCCATCTGGCAGATGAAAGTGTGTGTGTGTGTTTGTGTGCATTGAAGAGGAATGTGATATAACCATGGAAAGATCTAGCCCCAAATTTCTACGTTGTTTTTCATGGTGGACATAGACAACAGGAGAACCGCGTTTTGTTCTGGTTGCCAAGGGAACTTCTCCATCTCACACAAGCAATCACCAGGCCTTCAAGGACTCCATTCTTCACAAGACATCTCAAGCAAAGGGGTCCCTGTGTATGTGTACTCACGCCTAGACTAGCTCAAGGGCACTTGTGAATTGATCAGCAGCCTTGCACTCTTTCTATCGCCATGAACTGTCAAGGCCCACAAACCGCTAATTTAGCTGAATCTCCTTGGCAACTGGGATTGTGAGGGTGGACAGGCATTCGGATAAATGCTGTTCCCCTCGCCGATGGAGAACTTCCTTGGCTTTTGAAGTCAATTCTGCAAAAAAACCCAGAAATTTGGAAACACAGCATACGGTTAAGACTGCCCCGTCTCCAAAGGAAGGTTGTGCCGCAGAAAACGTCCACCCAGGTGACCCAAGGACTGAAGTGTTCTTCTCAGGAGGCAACTAGAGAAGAAAAGGTCTGTAAGTTTAGCAAATGGTGCCTGGTGGGATCATTACAAGGAAAATTCTCTCTTGAATTTAGGTTCATCCAGTAAAATGGAAGGGAACCGATTCTGTCGGGTCAAACTAGATCACTTCTTCATGCAACTCATAACGGTGATGGTTCCTTTGGGTTCATATCCACATTCCCCAACTGAGCGGCCTAAGAATGGGTACATGACTGCCCGGTGGTAGTCATCCAGGGGCATCCAGCTGAACCTTCCTCTTTCTGTCATTGGGCACCCCACAAACGCCAAAAGTTCGTAGTCAGGAGAAGAAAGAGGGCCTCATTTCTAGACATTCCTCCTCATCTCTCCATCTCTCCAGAGGCAGATCTTCTCCATCACGCCTAGCAGTCTTTGACTGGCTCAGCTAAGGTGAAAAACCTCACCTGGCCATCGTATCTGGACTGGGAAGCCTCAGAGGGTATTTAAGGAGGCTGCACTTCTATAGCTGTGATGTGTGCGTGTGTGCGTGTGTGCCAGAGGCTCGTGCAGGAAACGTCTAACATGTTTAGGGCTAAGTGGCTTCTACTAAGATGGTTTCATTCCTTGCGTGACGCTTGGCCTATAAAGAGCTTTATTCTCTTCTGATGGACCTGAATGGCTTTCTGGGATCTGGAACGTTTACCAACTGCTACGTAAAATTGTAGGTAAGTTCTGTTAGTTGTGCAAATTATTTGTCCAGAGAGAGGAGCAGCTTCAGGCCGGCACGAAAATGATGATCAAAAAGAGGTGGTCTCTTTTGAACTGAATCACAGGCTATTTCAATGGATGAGATTTTTCCCTGACGATGCGAACCGATTCTGCAGGCTTCTGATTGTTGAGTTGCGTTGACATTTTTTTCTCTTTTCCTTTCTGACAATAAGTTTTGGCCTCCTCGTATTCGAGGAGCATTTTAATACCAGAAATTCACCAACGTATGTAACGAAGATAGGGCTCTAAACACATCAAGGTCTGCTGGTGTGTTCATTAAACAACAACAACAACAACAACAACAATGCCATTTGACACGGAGTTGTGGTGTTTGGGATTCTGTGGGGTCTCCAGTTCTCTAACTGGCAAAGCTTTGGGCAGAGTTTGCTGTATATGCTGTGTGGAATGGTATCTGTATTTTTCAGTGTTTGGGGCAGAGGGGTATTATTTAAGTGTCCGCTATGTTCGAATGTACAGTTTCTAACTGTGACGCGTGTTCTCAAGATTTCTGTATCCCGAGCTTCTTGTACTATATTTTCATCTGTCTCCGTTAATTACACACCATTAGGCAGTGCAATTCCACACTGGATATTTTATGTTGAATAAACGAGTACTTTTTCCTAAGGAGAGGATTATGGCATTCTCACTCCCTCAAAAGTAGGAATTGCGTCCCTCACCAGGCTGAAAACTCACCACGGCTCCAGTGCCCTGAGGGAGGCCTTCTCGCTCCCTTGTCTGGAACGTCCAGAATGAAAAACTAGAATCAGGGAAAAGCAGCTGGAGTTGGACTGAATGTATTCAGGTGGACAACCTCCTTCTAAGTAAGGAGTTTACTGGAGCCGCCCTCACGTTTTTTTAAGCGATAAAAAAGAGGTTACCTAAGAAAGCAATAAGTAAACATAAATAAAGGCTCAGTCAAGCCTGCTTTCAAAGTATTTTGTAAGTTTTAACAGAGGGTAACTCCACTAGAAACCAGAAGCAAAGAGAATATAGATCGGGAAGCGGATGTAGTTGGGATTTGAGAAGAAAAAGCATGAGAGAAAGTTGTATGGATTCACAGAGGAGGAGGAAGAGGACCGACCTCTTGCTTGGAAAAAGAATCCAAAAATAGCTATTTTCAGACAACTGTTTGCCCTCTGCTTGAACACATTCGTTCATCAGCTCCCTATGAATAAAACCCAGCATCCAGGAGGAAAGTTTGAGGTTTATCTGTACTTAAGACTCGGGAATCCATGCAGTTGTTGATGTTACAAATTTTCCGTCTTGCAGCTTCCCATGTTGTTCCATCAACATTTGGGACATTGGGGTTTTTTTTGTACCAAAAACCTAAATCGGTTTGAAAGAAAAGAGGGAACGGCTTCACAAATCTTGGAACACCTCACCAATCCCAAACAGCTGCCTCGTGTACTTTGTACTCACAGCCAAAGTGGGGACTCCAGTTATAAATACTCTTAAGGAACCACCACCCCAAATTTGACAAGATGGAAGGGGGGAAAATAGACCTTTGCACCTTTGCACCTGTTCAGAGATTTGCCCGAGGCGGCTTGGTCAACTTCTGGCCTTCTAGGATCTTCCCGAAGAGTTTGGCTGCTTCCATGGCACACCCCCAGTGAATGGTGAGCCCAAACCCTCCGTGGCCATAATTGTGAATCACCTGAAAGAGAAAGCACGGGAACTTCAAAGCACAGAAGCAGATGAGACGGAAGACTCTGAATCTGCGGCATCTCCTGCGATCCTTTTCGTTCAGAAAAAACCGGCTACCTCCGATCGAAGCGTCCCGTGACGAATGGTCTCGTGTTCCAGCCGGACTCTTGGGCGTGATGGGCGTAAACCACTCCATTCCTCGACTACCTTGGCTTCCTGGAAGAATTACATTCAGCAGCTTATCCTGAGGCCCCAATGCTTCCGCAGGCGATGGGGCACTAAAAACCCTGGACGAGCTGCCGCGGGGACTTTCTTCCCTGTCTAGGGAAACGGGGAGGAGAGCGCGAGTGTTTCTCCCAACAGCCTCGGCCCATCCTGGCTGAGCTGATCTACCTGGAGGCTAGGCATCAACTTGCAGCATCCTTCCCAGATTTTTCTACGATCCTCTGGGTTGTTCTCTGTACTCCAGTTCCCCAGCTGAAATATACCCCCCAAGGTCACCGTACGGCTCCTGCAAAGAACAGGGGAGGGAGGAACAGTTGGTCTGGAAGGATTTTAAACCACTGCTAGGGCGTAGGATGTAGGACCTGGCCCCCTCCCACCTTCAGGATAGGCCTCCTCCCTCGGTCTCTTGTCCTGCAGGTGGGTTAGGTTACAGCTCTCCTCCTGCTGAGCCAGCATGGTCAGAGTCCCCCGCCTGGAAGCCCCCAAGTTACAGGAAGCTGCGGGTCAAACTGCGTTCCCTTCTCACGGAAGGATATCAGGAGAAGATGGTGGGAACCTCCCTTGAATCTTAAGAATACGGGATCACCGGATTCCAATAGAAAGAGAAGATCTGATCCCAGGAGACGCAGCCGGAATCTCTCTCGTCTTCCCCCCTCAGTCGGATCCACCTTGATCTTTCCGCCACTCTCCACCGCCTTCTCCTTACCCTGGGATGATGTAGGGCTCCCGGTAGATCCCAGCGTCAATGTCATGGGTGAAGATGAAGTGCTTCACCCAGGGGGCCTCAACCTAGAGATCCAGAATAAGCATGAAGTCTCCGGGAAGGAGCCAGACAGAGAGCCGGTGCAGCCTGCCAACGCATGGCCAGAAGACACCATTTCTCTGCTGCTTGCTTCTGGTTTGATGTGACGAGCAGCAGGTCACGAAGAATATTTATTTATTTAAACAACTGCCCATCTCTATCCGGCAAACAACACCCGCCTCTCCCTCCCTGCTTGTCTCCAGGGTTGAGGGCCTTCTGGGAAGGTCCAGCGTCCAAGTGTGCTGTCCCACTAGGATACGTCACAGCTTGCCTCCACCAGCCCTGCTGACCAACTCCCCCAGGCCTCACCTTGATGATCTGTCCTCGGCCTGGACGCAGCTCAGGGTCAGTCTGTAGCTCTCCGGCACGAACCCCAGTACAATTGACCACCACATCCACCCCTTCAGCGGTCAGCTAACAGAAGAGAGTAAGCGGATTAATTCCCCATCTTGCTTTGCAGGAATACAAGACCCCCTCCCCCGCCCCCCCAGCCTGTCCAGAGCGGTGTTTCTCAAACTGAAGTCCCCCCATCTCCCAGTTGCCCAAGTTGAGAAACACCTGGCCTAGAGTGACCTTATCACCTGGATTTCAATTCCCACCATTCTCAGCCAGCTCTAACTCACCTCCTGGAAGGACTTGATTTTCCGATGGAAGAACTGGACCTTCCGTGAGGTCAACCTTTCAAGAGCAATGGAGGGTGGTCAGCAGAAGAGTTTGACAGACATGCCTGCTGGCTCTGGGGTTTTCAGAAAGAGACTATTTATTTTATTTATTACTTATTTCATTAAATTTATATACCGCCCTTCTCCCTAGGGACTCAGGGCAGTGAACAGCCAACGTAGAAACATAAAATACAAAACAATTAAATAGGATAAAAACATATTAAATAACAACTGGCTGCCAATTAAAATCTAATTTAAAACCCCTATAAAATTTAAAACTATGTAAAATTCCAAAACTATTGATGGGCCAGACCGGCCTGTCGGAATAGGAAGGTCTTTAATTCCCGTCGGAAGGATCGTAGGTCTGGGATCCTCCTTAACTCTCTTAATTATCATACGAATCCTCTTAATTATCATACGAGAGAACAAAATACAATTTTGAACACTTTAAATTGTATTTTGTAAATTTTGGAGTTTTAGAAATACATTAGCTCTCTTGGTTGTTGAGACAGTTTTGTACCTTCACAGAAAGATATGAGGGCTGACTTTTTATTTGGTTGAAACACACTGACTAATGAGATTAATCACAACACAATTAGATCATGTTTTCTTGTGATTTCTAAATGTTAAAAAATCAGGTAATTAAATTATCTATATCAAATAACCATTTCAGTTTATTTGGGCATTCATTAAGAAACATCTGACAATTTGTTTAATTTCACTGTTTTTAAATTGTTATAAATGTATAACAGAATATGAACACTAGTTATATTACCTAGTTTGGTAATGAACCTCAGAGAGTACCAAGGACCCCACAGTTCAACTATTCTCTTCTACTGGAAAATAAGACATGCCCTCCCCCCTGGATCAGTTCTGTGGAGAGTTTTTTTCCCATGGACCAGAAGGGGCATGGTTTCATGTGCATTCTGTGGATGGGGCTTTGCTTGTTTGTGCGGCCCAGTTTCTGGCATGCTGTGGCCTGGTGCTAGTCCACGGACCGGGGAAAACCCTGGTATAAGAGAACAGCAACTCACTGATATAATAAAATAATTTATATATTAACTCATATAAAAAGAAATAAAATAATTACCAATACGTATAGTAGCTTTTCCTTTTCTGCCATTTCCCAAGACAACTGTTCTTTTTTTGGGTTTGTTTTTAACATCTTTTGAGAGTGGAGAAGGAAGCCACTTGTACTAGAATAGCCGGGAAAGGGAACAGTAGATATTTTGGTTTAGTAGCAGTTATTTCAAACTATAAGTAACATGCAATTACACATCGTAAAGAGGCTTTAGGATATAACTAATTTTAAAAAACACCTTTTTCTCTATTAATAAATTTGTTCCTTTAATTATATAGTTTGGATGGGATGGCTAATACTATAAAAAAACAGACAAAAATTCAAAATAATGATAAGTGTGCTGAAACAGGATTAAATGTAAAAGAGGCAAAAGTTCTTCATTTAGGTAAAAAAATATACAGTTGTAGAGTAGAGGATCTCTGGCTGATAACATGTACCAAAAGGATCTTACAGTTGATTAGAAGCTTCATCAGTCAATCAAATACAATTTTAGGCTACATCAATAATACATTATAGAAAATAGTATTTCTACTATTTTGCATCAGTTAGACTCAACTCAAGGACTGTATCCTCTTCTACAAAACATTATCCACTGGTAAATTATCCATTTAAGCACTATCAAATATATTTAGACTAAACAGTCGTCTAAATACTTGTATTAATATCTGCCCTAGTTTGATTACTTTGCAGACAACCCACAAGAGATTCCTTCACCTACTCATTTCCATGGCTACTACTTTGCAGAAAAAATAGTAATAAATTTGGTCAAACTCTAACCTGTCATTATACTGTCATCACATAATTTGAATTTTAGTCTGACCTGCAACAGCTCTTTTGCCTACTGATGAACATTAACCAGTAAGATAGCAGGTGGAAAAACCATGTCAGATGTAATTCTTTTATGCTTAGTTTTGTAAATAGCAAGTTGCTGAGAATATTACTTTCGTGCTATGGAATTCACAGGTTTCCTACAGCACCAATATTATATAAATCTATTTGAGACAAATGGATGACATCATGTTGTGCTTTAGGACTGGAAAACTTTGATTCCCAATCTTGAATTACAGACTGAAAAATTGGTAACTAGCTGAGAACTGATATTGATGGAAAATACTTGATATCTATGCAAAATTTACTTGAAGTAACTGTCTCAAGCAGATCAGGAAAAATGCACCCTTGAACAAAGTGAAAAATAAAGTTCTTATACAGATGGTACTCATTTAATGGCCAAAGTTACAATAGATACTTACAACCCAATTTTGAAGTTACAACCGCCATACTTCATTCACCCTGCAATCATATGATTGCATTTTGGTTGCTTGGCATTCAGCTTGCCTTGCAGTGTCCCATGCAGTGTCCTGTGATCATGTGACTGCAATTTTCAATGTTTGTTGCAGGTTTTTGACCTTTATTTCTGACAAAGAATGCTCAGTGAATACAGCAGATTTGCTTAATGACTGCGGCAAAAAAGGTAGTAAAATTGGGCAGTCTCGTGATGACTCACTTAATGACTGCAACAAATCACAACCATAATTCTGGCTCAATTCCGGTCAGAAATTGAAGACTACATGTAAGAGTTCCACTGCAAAAAACATAGAGGAACCTACAATTTCAACAAGACCAAAGGCTAGCAGAAACGTGTTGTATTGTTTTATGTTCATTACATTCTTAATGTAATAATGAAGAATATTTAGCTTATACCTCCAAGTTAGTGTCCTTGGCATTCGTGAGAACCTTTTCAATTATTTTCTTCATTAATGCATGACCTACAAAGATAGAATAATAAAACGTTAATGCTTGCATCAAATGCTTCCAAAAAAAGGGAAAGAAATTTCTAAGTGACTTATTGAGCATTGATTTTTTTCTGCTCTTAAGTTACAAATGTTACAACCAGAACAGAGCCTACTCGCTATGGTTGCAAGTCATGATGGTTGTTAAGTGAAGCACCTACATGAACATACTTAATGATCCCCATTCCACCTCTACTCTCCCCAATGCGGTCATTAAGCAGAGTGCAGGCTGCACAGGAGTGGGAGAGCGTCTCTGCCACGGCCTAAAGCACCCCATACTCCACTTCCCACCCTTCAGCATCTCTGCAGACCACATGGTGCTATCCCAGAAATGGGCACAATTTTTAGAGAAACTGTAATTCATGGCAGCTTCTCCAAAAATGGTGCCCATCTCTGGGACAAAGCCACATGGCCTAGGCATACTTAGGGGCAGAGTGGCCTGCTTTTCTTCCCCAACACAAGTACTAGAGCTCTACAAAAGGTAAGTGAACAATTGGTGACAGGAAGATGGAGGAGGTTGTGAGATCCAGTGGAGTGGGAAGCAGGCACAAGGCCTACAGGAACTCAGCAAGGCAGGATGAGGGAGAGATACAGTAAGTGAAGAGGCCGCTGCAGTATCCCTGAGTAGTAAGGGCAATTTTCTTCATGTGATCATGGGGCACTACAGAGGTCATAACTTTTAAAACTTTTAAACCTTATAAATAGCTTTTCAGGGTCTGTTGTTAACTTCAGTCACTCTGTGACCTGTCGTAAATCAAGGACTGCCTGTATTATTGTGAAAGAATTATTCATACAGAATTAGTTAATTGATATATATGTGTGTGTGTGTGTGTGTGTGTGTGTGTTTATATATAGTTTAGATTCAAAATGTAATATATTAATGCTTAGATTTCAAAAGAAACTAGTTTTTAAACTATAATGCAAGAAAAGATAAGCCATATTTACTGCCTTCACTAGTTTTGTACTAAACAAAACTCCAGGGTTCATTAATGAAATTTTTGTTTATTCTACTCTCATTATTAAATGTTTATTTCCTACTTTTTTCTTTTACATTAAATAGAAAATGCATATACTTGAGTTCAATGCTGTTCTAGCTATCTAAAGAAAAGCCACATATCGGTTTTCAACCAATTTTTCACAACCAATTACGATGATAATCAATTCTTGCTGTCAGAAAACACATAGCATAAATTTATTGTGACAGACAAGTCAGATGTGGGCTCCTACCTTTCTTTAGATAGCTGTGCAGCATGAGGGTTATAAACATATAATATTAACTGCAATTCCTCAAATCAAATGTTATCTTCTCCCGGGATTGCACTGTAGCCAAGTGATCTCGGGAAATGATTCTGGTGAATTTATGCATTACAGACAGGCGTTAAAAAGCAACTTTGCATTTTGCTTTTAAATCTGAAACACTATACAGTACACATCTGCAAAAACCAGCAATAGAAATCCATAAGTAAGTACCTTGGGAGAAAAGATTTGAAAGCCTAATGAGAATGGGTTGTCATTAAAAGTAGCAATCATGCTTCTTCAACCCTGTTTAAATTATAACCCTCTACTAAATTTTGGGCTTTGTTTGGCATTATCTTTTCTATGAATATTTGAAGTCATCTTCTGATGTTGCTTTTCAAAAAGGAAAGTTATAAACTATGCCCTGATTTTTCTTATACTGAAATTGAAGGAAAATGTTTAAAAAAATAAAAAATAGGGTGTACAAAACTAAAAATATGTTTGTTCTGAACCTGAAAGAAACCATCGTATTCTGAAAGTTCTAAAATAACTGCAGCTTGGCAAAACCAGACAAACTAAAAGCTAGGAGAAACTCAAAGTAAATGGTATGAGTACAGCAAGTCTAGTATACATTTCTCCCTCTTTCCTTCTTCTCCACACAATCTGTGCATTGTTCCTTTCCCCCCAACCCCATATTCTCAGTACCTTCCCTTCCCAACCCATTTTTCTCCTCAATTCCCCTCCCCTCACCATTACCAATGTGGAAATGAGGTACTATAGATCTCATAAATCTGCTTATCCCCCATCATTCCAATTCCCTCTTTTCCTGTTGCCACTGGGAATGCTAAATATATAACCAACTGCCAAGGAAATCCTCACTTTTCCTTCTTTCCCCTTTATCTAATCACTTCGCTCCAGAACAAAGGTTTTAGTATATTCTGGGAATAAATGATATAGAACGATTTTCTGAGGACATCAGAAATGTGTGCCAGACCACCCAAAACCAACTATGCATGAAACTGCTTATGCGTGTAATGATTTTCACATCCCCATGGAAATGACATTATTTTATAATAAAGAAAATGCTGTGTGAATTACAAATTCCAGATAAAATGGAATTTCAACTTTAATCCTTTTAAAACCTTTAGAAAAAAGGAATAGAAGCAGACATACCTACTAATGGATTTTTTCTGATGTCCAGAACCACCAATGTTCTGTTAGTTTTAAATGAATCCAAAAGTGATTTTGCCCCCTCACTGCTAATTCCACATTGCTGCAAATCAAGTGCTTGAATAATAGAGAGCTGACATTAATACACCGCATGGTCTATGAATATTTAAGCACCAATGTCTATAAAACAAATAGATTATTTCTGCCATCATCTATCAACACATAATTACAATTCAAAGAAAAAATAAACTACTTTAATACTATAATCTGCAGTCTCCATCACATCGATAATAATTTGTCAGTTTCATGATTACATAAATTTTCATATAGCATTGTTTGATCATAGTTTCCTGATTAATTTTATTTAAGGCTCTCTTAAGATTGATGATGCACTCTTTATAATGATACAAGTCAGAATGGTCAGTATTGACATCACATGGATTTTAGGATGGTGCACAAAAACTCACTATATGTTTCCATTTCACAAACAATAGAAACACAACTTTTCCTCACAGCAATTTCACCAAGTGTAGTGTAAGAACAGATGCTAAAAAAACACACCAGAGCTTCAAGTATATCAATAGTGCCATCAGTTAGCAACTTGTAACACTGGAGACATTAGTTTTCATTCATGTCTTGTAACGGTACATAAATCCACTATGTCCATAACCCACCTCAGAAGAAAAATCCTTTAGACTTATAGTCTTCAACATATAACACGTTACTTGCAGGTGATGATAAACCCTTTAGAATTCAGTTTTTACATACAGTCTTAAACAAATAAAAAATTAGAAGATAGTAATTGTGTTAAACTACATTTTAAAAAGTAGTACACATAAATCTGAGAGCTATAACATGTCATTAAAAAGTGTACAATAAACTTGAACTGTATTAAAATAACAATATTAGATCTTTAAATAACTTTGACATTTTAAAAACTGAATTACTGATCAGTAAAAGACAAAAATAAACACAATCAAAACTAAATCTACAAAACATACCTTTTAGCCACAGATTTTCTGCAAGGCAATCAGCTAAAACAGCAGCACCTCGATCACCTATAAGCGTATTGCAATTGAGAGTGATGCGCCTCAAACCAGCCATACAATCAAAATCAGGTCTCCTGTAGCGGAGACTTTCAGCCCAAGCTTCACCGTGTCTTTTCATTGCCTGATGCTGTAAAAGACCATAATGAACATAACTATTGAAAAGGTAAGAGAGGTTAATTAGCTTTTTAGGAAAAATAAAAATGAAAAATTAGTTATTAAAAACAGATATAAAATATTTTATTTCAAATTATTTCCTCTGAGAACAGTGTTTTCTCTTATATGAATTTTATCCTATTATGAACTTGAGAAAGATAGATGAGTGTGTATAAGTACATTCATAAACTATGGAATCCTATACCACATCCTCAGAAGAAAATATAATTTGGCTAATAGACTCACTGACAAAAAAGACTGCAGCATAAATCTATATTGGCAGCATAAGTATTTTATAACCTCCATAAATACTATTTATTTAAAAAATGTTTTGTTGTCCAGGAATAAATGTTGCAATTCTAAATACTTTAAATCAATTCTTCCCAACCCAGTATCCTCCATATTTTTGGAATTGTTTTGGATGTATCTCATTATCACTTTCATTCAAAATGATTGAAATGGATGATGAGTGCGGTCTGAAAGAGGATGGGAAAATCTGCTGAAAGTTAAAAAGCATGCAGATAGAGCAAAATTTATCATACATCTACAAACAAGCTAAAACATCTATAAACATATGGCACAGAAAGAAAGAAGAGAGTACAGGACAAGACAAATAAACAAGCAAATAAACAAATCTGAAAATTTAATAATTGTTTCAACAACTGCTTGAAATGGAAACAGTCTCCACATTAGGCCCAGATTCACTGCTGTTTAAAAATTTCTAACCAGTTCAAAGATTCTCTAGGGAGCTTACAATACATTCAAACTTATGAGCTGCAGAAAAAAAGAACTGTTAAGTAGTAAACTACATTTCTTAAACATTTTGAAACAACTACAATTCACGAACATCTTAGACAGAGAAATTATTAGTGTCATCTTCACAAATTGAAAGCAAGCAGAAATAGATCACTCATAGAATTGATAGAATCATATCTATCATAGAATTGTGAAATATATGTATTTAATTAAAATGAAAAATTGAAGAGGAAAAAATTGTAAAACTTAAAACGTTTAGCATCACGCAATTGTTGTAAAGAAGGAAATTGTATAAATTTCTGTGTTTGTTTTTAACTTAAAAATGTTCAATAATTTTTTTTTTTTTAAAGAAATAGATCACTCAAATAGTAGAGGTGGTCCTTGACTTACAACCATTTGTTTAACAATAGTTCAAAGTTATGTTGGCCTCGGAAGTGATTTAAGACCTTTCTTCGAGTAACAACATCATACCACTCCACCAATAGGTACTTGCCATTCAGGGGCTTGGCAACCAGTTCACATTTACAATGGTCACAGAGTCTTGTGGTCACATGATCCTAGCCGTCTTCCGACAAGCAAGGTCAATTGGGGAAGATAGATTCACTTAATAATCTCATGATTCACATAACAACTCTGTGATTCAATTTACCACAAGAAAAATGGTTGTAAAAGTGAGTCTTCACATGACTCACTTTACAACCACACTGACTTACAATTACAAAAATGTAAATTCTAGTCCTAATTGTGGTTGTAAGTCAAGAACTATCTGCAATCAAACTTTAAATGAGTTTTATACGAAGTGTTTTTTACTTTCAGGATGCTGGCCATGTGTTCTGTTCCTCGCCAGGTTAAACTGCATCCTGTAAAATCTATAGATTTGATGCAAGACGAATTCTTCACACTCTGACAAATTACTGAAAACAAACAAACTCCATTATTCATCTTAAATATATATATTTAAAGTAAAATGATAGTACTTCATTTAAAGACTCTAATGGTTCACTTTTGCTGATGGAACATTCTTCTATCACTGGAAGAGGGAAGCTCCCTCCTCCAGTATCCCCACCCATGACTTTAATATCTAGTCTGGAAGGATGGGTGGTGGTACAAGTGGGAAGAATGTATTTCTACATAAAAACATATTTGGCTTGCACTTATAATCTCAGATTTAGCTACTTACATTTCACATCATATAGCAAACTGGAATTTTAAAAGCCCTATTGTACAGCAACTTTTGTTCTTGCATGTAAAAAATGAATGTGATTTATATGAACCACATATGCCAGACAACATGCATATCATGCAATATGGGGAATTAAAGCATCACTTCTACATCCAGCATGTCCTTTTTTATTCCCTAAAAAATAATATTTCTCCATCCCTTAAAAAATTAGTATATAGCAGTTACTTAGAGGTATATGGCAAATATGGGTGGCAAATCTGTTACTAAAATTAAGCTTGCAAATAAATAGGAGAGTTTACAAACAAGACAAAAATCAACTGATCAAACTCTCCTATTTACCTAAGGCAAAATTGATCTCAAGTGTGGTTCAAATCACACTTAGGTATGAATAGCAAATTTACTGCCACAACAGGAAGAGAATGGTGAAATCAGTGGATTTTTAATAGCACTGACAGATTTAGTATGTATGGTAACCCTGTTCCCTTAATATCTCTAAACATGCAAGGGGATAGCACCTGAAAAACATTATATAGAAATTAAGTTACCGTCAACCACTAGCAAGATGCTATCAAAGAAACATTTATTCCTAACATATTAGTTTACTGTATATCTCAGTATTTACTATTTTAGCCAATATAATATTTTAATTAACTATTAACAGAGCATGTGAAATGTTACAAAAAATAAATATGTAAAAGGCCTTATCCTGCCAATGAAATTAAAAAAAAGATTAAAAACAAAGTATTTAATTAAATGTACATCTTACAGCTTTTTAATAGTTAACAAGAGCTGCCTGGCTAGCAGGTAGCCATGTAAAATGAACAAATAGACTTAAGAAATATATGGGATTTACCCCAAACAGTGCTATTTTGAGAATTTATTTTTCAGACATATATTTTCTTTAGAAAAAGCAAAACTTACTTTCCAAACCTCCATCACCTATTGGTGAGTGGGCTAAAGATAGTCTCTCCAAAGATGATGTATCAGCCAACCCCTTAAAAAAAAGAATATTAATAATTTTTTTCAGCAAGTATATCTTGAAATCAAAAATATGTTGCAATTTAATGATCTTACTTTTGTCAATAATATTAAATCCTTTTCCCTCAAAAGCAACCCATGTAGTTCTAGATTTCCCAGGGCCTTTGATACCACCAAACAACCTTTGATAGCTTTACACAATTGTCCAGTTAAGTCTTTGGATCGAATGGCTGGAATTCGTCTTCTTATACTTGTTCCCTGTTTTTCAAGACCTAGCAAACAAAAATAGCTTAAGTATCAGTAAACAGAAAGTTAATAGATACAAGAACATCTTTAGTATTAGTAAACACACCATGTGTCAAGAGACAAACTTTCATATAGTATATTAACTGTGTGCCACCTGTTAACTTTATAATTAGATCGGATTTCCTCTATATTAGATAATGCTAATAAAGACAATTCAAATTAAGTATAAGTCAAAAAGACATTGTTCTCCAACTTTAGATAACATAGACTAAACAAATTCCAGCTGAAATGTTGAATAGAGAAATGATGCAGTTACAAAAGAAATTCAATTAGAAAATGAAAAATAAAAGAAACATCAACATTCTTAAGCTGAACTGTTTTTTTAACAAAACAAGATGATGCTTAATATGTTTTAATATTGCCTACCAAACCTCTGAGAAGAAAGCCTTGTTAAATTCTACATTTGTGATAAAAATTGATATTTTCTCAAGCTTTAAGGATAGAATAGCATAATTAAAGGCTAATTACCTGAGTCCCCAGGACCCTGATGGTGACAGCTCTTTATTGCAATAAAAGTTAAAGTCTTGTTATGTCTGACTGCACGTAGTAGAGGTATCCAATCAGCAGCTTTAATTCGATCCGCATTGATATCAAGAATATTATAAAGTTTTTTGGCTTTCACAGATGTTAAAGGAGCACAGCCTTCCAAAGCACAGAGCTGCTCATAATGAGCATAAAAATCCATACTGCACTGTCTTCTTATTTTGACAGAATCAATCATTTTCAGTTACGTACTGAACTGTGATCCAGAGCTACAAAAAGAAAAAATATGAAAATTTTGTTAACAGCTACACATAATCTAACCAATTAAAATTCATCAAAACTATACCCCTACCAGTGATGAAATCTAAAAATTTTCCCTACCGGTTCTGTGGGCGTAGCTTGGTGGGCATGGTATGGCTTGGTGGGC